>JALIZH010019677.1:0-39016 GCA_030522465.1 Rhipicephalus appendiculatus | reverse complement strand
AGATGCCGAGGAATTTGCGTGACCGCTAATCTGGTAGCCTTGTCCCTCAGGTCATGGGGTAAGTTGTGGTCAAGCGCCCGCGCGTAAGATGAACACCGCTGGCTACTGTTGCGACCCACACGCACGATCGTTTGTAGCTGCCGGTGGGAGAACTATGGCAGTTTTTCTTTGCACAAGATCCTGGATGTAGTGCTTTGCACAACATCCTGGATGTTGCATCGTAAATATTATTCCCGTGTCGGGTGAGTCTTCGACGGGAGAGCGCTTGCTTCACCTCCTGCTCCCATCACGGCTTCTGCGGAGTGCCACCCAGAGGAAGCTGTGTTCTTATGTCGGAAGTGACGACACGGATCCTTGGGGAAATACCTGCGCAAAGTCATGAAATCTTCAGAACGTCCTTGAGTATGTGGCCGTCTACTTGGCTTCCAGAGCTGTGGTAAGCGATTACTTGCTTACAGCGTTGGCGAAGACCCCTTACCATGAATACCAGTGCGTAGTGAGTGAGTTCATCTGGCTTTGCCTACAAATTTTTCCCACACAACATGCTCACTGCGATCGAGCAATAGCCCTGGGCGATTTCCCTCTCATCCAAGAACAGTACACAGGCCTTTTCTATATCCTCCATGCCTTCTGCTTTCATTTTCACCAGATCGACCACTTCTGTCAGAATCCCTGGCAGGAAGCTGACACCCTGGAGGCAACGTGAAGTTGACCCAGGATATTCTTGTTTTGTTTGTGCCTCATAGTGGTACGTTCCACATATACCGTATAACGCAGAATATAGGTCAAGGCGGAATATAGGTCGACCCGCTCACCTTGACCAGCAAAAAAAAAAGGAAAAAAAAAAAAAAACCGGAATTGTTCACTGATGCACTTTATTCAGTCCTCCGAACTGTCGGAGCTCTCCTCCGAGGACGACTGCTTTTCGCTAGCCGCCTCCCACAACATGTCGTTCTCGGTGCCGTCGAGAGCGTTGCTGATGCAGCACTTCTTTAAATGCGCGCACCACCATTTCTTCAAGCAGAGACCTCCATGCCTCGGAGACCCAAGCACAAACTGTCGCGAGAGGTGGCCTGCGCAGCCGGCCTGTCGGGGTCCGTGGGTTGTCGCCAGCCATTCATTCATTGTAAAATGCATGCACACGGTCTTTAAAAGGCTTGTTAAGGACGACGTCCAGCGGTTGTAGCGTTGACGTCATCCCTCCCGGAATGACGACAAGATCGGTCCTTCTTGTCGCGGCGTCTCCTTCTACTGATGCCGTCAAATGCCCGCGAAATGCATCCAACACGAGCATTTTTCGGTGCTGCAGGAGGGCTCCGGGCCACTGGTTCCAGACTGTGCGGATCCACTCGCGCATTAGGGCCTCGTCCATGTCCCCCTTCTCGTTCACGCGGACGACGACATCCCGTGGGAAGGCCTCCTTCGGCAGCGTCTCCACTTAAAGATGATGAACGGGGCCAACTTTCTGCCGTCGGCCATGCAGGAAAGCATCACGGTGAAGCGCGAATGCTCGCTTCCGGTCAACAGCAGCTTCACCTCCTTTGCCCCGCATTCACAGACTGTTGTGGACGACGGCATGTCGAACCACACCGGCGTTTCATCGGCGTTGCCGATCTGGCCTAACATGTAGCCATGCTGCTGCTGGAGGCTATTCACATAGAGTTGAAACTCTATCAACTTGTCCCTCGTACCCCTCCGGCAGCTTCTGGCAGATTGACGTGTGCCTCGAAGGGCAAACCCTTTGCGTCGCATGAAGCGCGGACCCAATAAATGGACCCCTTGAATTCTTCCCTCAACAGATCGGCTTCGCAGGCGAGCTCAACGGCTTTTGTGCGAATGAGCTCCGTACTCACTGGCAGGGACCTGGCACGGTACTCGCGGACGAAATCCGCCACTTTGTCCTCGAGTTCCGGGTGCACAGCTCGGCGACCGCGAAACGACGCGTCTTCCGCGTTACACACCGACAGTTTGGATTCCTGGTTGCGCCAGTACCTGACGCTTTTCTCAGACACTCCAAACTGCCGCTGCGCCGACATGTTGCCATGTCGTGGTACTTACCTACGGAGCAGAAACCTGGAGACTTACAAAGAGGGTTCAACTTAAATTGAAGGACGACGCAGCGAGCGATGGAAAGGAAAATGATAGGTGTAACCTTAAGAGACAGGAAGAGAGCAGAGTGGGTCAGGGAACAAACGGGGTTAAGGATATCATAGTTGAAATCAAGAAGAAGAAATGGATATGGGCCGGGCACGTAGCACGTCAGCAGGATAACCGCTGGTCATTAAGGGTAACTGATTGGATTCCAAGAGATGGCAAACGCGTGAGGGGGAGACAGAAAATTAGGTGGGTAGATGACATTAAGAAGTTTGCAGGTATAACGTGGCAGCAGAAAGCACAGGACCGGGTTGATTGGCGAAACATGGGAGAGGCCTTTGCCCTGCAGTGGGCGTAGACAGGCTGATGATGATGATGATGATGTTCCCTGACCCACTCTGCTCTCTTCCTGTCTCTTAAGGTTACGCCTATCATTTTCCTTTCCATCGCTCTCTGCGTCGTCATCAATTTAAGTTGAACCCTCTTTGTAAGTCTCCAGGTTTCTGCTCCGTAGGTAAGTACCGGTAAGATGCAGCTGTTATATACCTTCCTCTTGAGGGATAGTGGTAGACTACCATTCATGATTTGAGAATGCTTGCCGAATGTGCTCCATCCTATCCTTATTCTTCTAGTTATTTCACTCTCGTGGTTCGGCTCTGCGGTTACTACCTGTCCTAAGTACTACTTTACAACTTCCAGTGTCTCGCCACCTATAGCAAAGCGCTGTTCTCTGCCGAGATTGTTCCACATTACTTTAGTTTTATGCATATTAATTTTCAGACCTTGCTCTGCTTTCCGTATCCAGTTCAGTAATCATGAGCTGTAATTCGTCTCCTGAGTTATTCATCAATGCAATGTCATCAGCGAATCGCAGGTTACTAAGATACTCTCTATTAACTCTAATCCCTAACTCTTCCCAGTCTAGGGCCCTGAAAACCTCCTGTAAACATGCCGTGAAAAGCATTGGAGAGATTGTATCTCCCTGCCGTACGCCCTTCTTTATTGGGATTCTGTCGCTTTCTTTACGAAGGACTATGGTGGCTATGGATCCGCTGTAGATTTCTTCCATTATGTTAATATAGGCTTCGTCGATGCCCTGATTCCGCAGTGCCTGCATGACTGCTGATGTCTCCACGGAATCAAATGCCTTCTCGTAATCTGTGAAGGCTATGTATAGGGTTCATCTTTTAACTGAATAGGGCACGCACACAGACACGGACACTGGAAGAAGAAAACGCACACCACGTTAAAAAAGTTAAAAAGATGAACCAATACCAACTAGCCCAATTAGCCGTGCTACTGCAGTATGTATAGGGGTTGGTTGTATTCTGCGCATTTCTCTATCACCTGATTGATAGTATGAATATGGTCTATTGTTGAGAAGCCTGTACGAAATCCTGCCTGGTCCTTTGGTTGATTGAACTCTAATGTTGTATTAATTCTATTAGCAATTATTTTTGTAAATAGCTTGTAGACAACGGACAGTAAGCTGATGGGCCTGTAATTTTTCAAGTCCTTGATGTCCCCTTTCTTATGGATTAAGATGATGTTGGCATTCTTCCAAGATTCTGGTATCCTTCCCGTCAAGAGACACTTTGTATACAGGGTGGCCAGTTTTTCTAACAAAATCTCTCCACCGTCTTTCAACAGGTCTGATGTTACCTGATCCTCACCAGCGGCTTTGCCTCTTTGCATTCCATCTAGGGCTTTCTTTACTTCTCCTGTCAATACTGGTGGGATGTCAGATTCCTCTGGGCTATTACTGCTTCTTACGTTATCATCCTGATTGTCTCGGCTACTGTACAGATGAAATAGTGAAATAGTGCAGATTAAAAACATCAAATGTGGACTAGAATGAATAAGTGTTCACACAAAGACATAGAAATAAGGCAAAAGAAACTTCTGCAGAGGCATTCATGTTAAAAGCTTGATTCTCTCATTACTGCAGTGAAGCATTATTGAAGCCCTGAACACTTCGATGTCTCAAAAATGCTTTGTATTGAAAAGAACCCCTCCCTGAAATGTCACCAATACCCCCCCTCACTCATAGTACAATTCACATGCCTTGATGCCTGGTGCAATTCCATGCTTTTGCGATGCAACACTACATGCGTTAAGGAGACTCCTCACATTGCATGACATTCATATGGGGTTTCCCTCACAAGCAGCTCCAAGGAATGACGTGGCTCTGCTATAGAACACCTACTTGCAATGCAAAAAACCTTCGTTCGATTCCTTAGTCAAGCCAAATATTTAATTATTTATGTACTTGCAGTTATCAAAATTTCGCTCATGGACAACGCTGAGTTTTCACTCACATATAAAGACACCGACACCAGAATATCTATGAGACGAGTTCTTTAACGCTAGCGTGTTAAAACAACCAGAATCTTTGGCCCTCGACAGACTGCAACATGATTACTTCTTCCCTATAATGTGCTGTCATGAGTGTTTATGATATTTAAATAAACAAGAGAGCATTCTCCAACCACCGGCACTGATTAAAACAGAATATGAAATAAGTAATGTATTCCCACCGCTGTCTGCAAGAAGCACGCGTTTACTTGCGCCGCAAATCCCCAAGCTTTTGTGCAAGATGCTTCCTGACATCTTTCAGTCGTTTCTTCTGTTCTTCTTCGAGTGCATCGCCCATGTATATTCTGAACAGAGCTGTAAACAGAAAGCAAGTAAGAAAATCAAATGCTCAAAGCAGAGCCAGTTGCCCCAAGACTGCGCTGGCTTCATTCAAAACTGAACGGGGTGACAACTTCGTGAAGCAGCTGCCCTCAGCTGCAGGCAAGTTCAACATGTCTTCCACTCAACAAAGGTTGATAATCAAGACACACTGCCACTGCAGCAGTGCCCACTGAGTGACCAGTATAAAATCACTGACAAACTACGGCAAACCACAGCTTTGACCACACTATGCCTAGGAGTCTCAACAAGGCTGTGTTTGCAAAGCCCATTCATTCTGAAGCAAGACTCGCCAATTCGATACAGCATTTGCCTCAGGCTATGTGAGCATTACCTTCAGCAGAAGCTACTCAGTAACACATGAGTCGTATTGCCCATCTCACTTTTCATGTTGTTGTAAATAGACTCATGTCTATTGCACTCCTGCAACTCCTGGCACCTCTCCTGGCAATTAAGTCCCATCAATGGAGGTTTTGCTTCCGTTTGCCCCAAAGATCTAGACTTATTAGACAGCTTCCCCGTCACGCTGCGGCCCTTTAGTTCATCCGGTGTCCAATATAACATTGTAGCCATTCTACAAAATAAAGAGAGTCTGTGGCTGCCCGAAAAAGGGTTCCCCAGGCGGCTTTTTCCACCTATCTTTCGCGGCCTGCATAGATCTGCAACATTAATTAAAGCCCGCATTAGACATACTTGCACCAAGACAAGACAATGCATGTGGCCATACACACTTGCCTTTTTCAGCCAGTGGCCACCAGGTGGCAACAGCTGGCTAAAATTCATGACATTTCAAGTTGCATTAATCTTTTTTTAAGGATAATTCATTAAAATAGTTCTGTTACAACCTGGGATATGTATCACTGGTATTTCTCCAGGCTTTTCATTGGGAATGCACATAAACCACTTTGTTAGACCTCCGTAACTCAGGAACTGCTTCCTGAAACATAGCACGCACAGCTTCCCGAAACATAGCAGTACTCATTTTAGTGGTGTGGACCAGGGGCGTGCCTAGCCAGGGGGTGGGTGAGGTGGAAGGCTTATAGGACTTTAACAACCTATTACAAGCTTGTCATTCGCCGTCGATGACTTAGCACCGACTTGTTGGGTGACCATCTGTGACACTTAAGTTCCCTGTTTGCCAGGATGGGGAGGGGGGGGATGTGGAGGGCAATAGGAAGATGTCGATATAGCTGTTCATTAAGTAAGGACAGAGAAAATAATTCAGTCTTTTTTTTTTTGTAGACAAAATTTGGAAGCGTGTTCATGTATGGTTTATTCCAGCAGTTCACAATATTTTCTAGAACAAAATGCAGCTGGTAATTGGGCCTGCTATGGTATGTCGACAAGTGGGGGTGCATATCCCTGTGGATAAGAGAAATGGGGAGGGAGCGCACTCTTTACCTACTTTTTCGCTCACGACTATGCCCTCAAAGGTTCTAAAGGTGAACATTTGACAGACTTCTGTCTGGTTGGGAAGGAAATAACATTCGAAAAGGGGGACACCAACCAACGTATTCAATTATAGTAATAACTTATTTTTACTTTAAAATGAAAAATCTCGAAGTTTCGGGTCCAACTCGGATCCTTTTCAGGGGTGACTGAGGGGCACCAGGGAGCAACGCCTTCTCCTCAAGTGGGGGGGTCACGCTTGTTTTGACCGACGTGCCGTAGTCTGTTGTAATACACACTCAGGAGCGCACCAGCCGACCGGTTCACGTTTCCAGGTGTTGCCTGAATATACCACGACTCCACAAAAAGCCGCTTGTGGAAACTGGCCTCACGGTCGACGACGCGGGAGTTGTCAAAGTCGATGCAGTGACTGTTGACCTCGCTGCGCTCGGCCAGCACACTCCTTTGTCGGTCGAACTTGCGGACGTCGTTCCGGTGCTGTCTCAGCCTCTCTGGAAAGTTTTTCGTCTCGCCCACGTACGACGCGCCACAATCCGCACAAGGGATAGAGTATACCACTCCTTGCGCTTTCTCTTTAGGTGGTCTGTCTTTTGGGTGCGGGAACAAGCGGCTGAGCGTAGAGGTTGGCTTATACGCCACTTTTATTCCCTGCTTCAAGACACGGCCGGACTGGAGGAGCGACACGTCGCTCCTACAGTCCGGCCGTGTTCGAGAGAACGCATCTGCATTCCCTACGTCCAGGGCACCAGCAAAGCGCTCGCACTTAGGTACAACATGGTACTTTTAGCGTTACTGGACCACAAATATCGGTTCAGATACATCCGATTTGGTAGTCCTGGGAGGTGCTATGACGCAGATGTTTACACAGCCTCAGGATTGAGGAAGGTGGTGGAGAGTGCTCACTTCAAGTCGCCTCAGGCCATCATTGAAGGCACCCGTGTTGCTCCGATCCTATTGTGTGATCAAGCCTTCCCCTTGACTGAAAACCTTGTGAAGCCATACGCAAATTTTCAGGGACGGAACACCTGAAGAAGTGTTCAACTACAACCTGTCTAGAACAAGGAGGATTGTAGAGAATGCTTTCGGCAGGTTGAAAGCCAATTTCCGCTTTCTAGCAAAAAAAATTAGCAGTGGCTTAGCTCGGCTATGTCCGGATATACATAGCGTGAGCTACGGACGGACGAACAGACGGACGGACTAGTGAGCGAGCGAGCTCACACGAGTCAAGCGCCAGCCCGCTAGTGACATGTCACTCCAGGAGCTTCCAGGCTTTGTCCGGCGCGCCAGCTGTGCGCCGTGTGACGTAACTGCTCCTCGGGCATGCACAGCACGGCTCTCGAAAAGTCACGTGAAACTGCTCAACCTCGGCCAGTGTAGCTTGCGCTACAAAATAATATATTGTCACCTGCCAGTCTCAAAGCATGCAATAAGGGCTGCCTGCATTTTGCACAACATCTGCGAGGAATTTCCGAGACTGTTTTGAGCAGCCATGGTAGCAAGAAGCGCAACTCTCTATAAGCAGCCTTCCCACAACACAGAAGCCGGTACAGATGAAGGCTTGAAAATGAGGGCTGCATTGACAGAGTACTTTTAGAAACGAATTCCCCGTTCCTCATGATCTATAGTTCAGACCTTTTCATTGTAGACATGCATTTACATTAACGCTTTACGCTGTGATATGCCGCGGCAAGCCGTTGTGTCTTCTACACAATAAAACATGCATGAAATTTTCTTTATGTCGTCTTAGTTTATATATTTTTTTTTACCATTGCGTCTTGTTCGGACAGCAGCTTCTCATCCACTGCAGCGATCTCTTTGAAGAGGTTCGGCTGGTCCTCCTCGAGTCGCAATTCTCTCTATCGTCGTCGTTCAAGTGAGAGACGAAGTTCCCATCTCATCCAGCAGCTGCGCCATGAGTGTGGATGGCACAAGTTGCCGCTTCCGCTTCTTCGGCTCTTTTTTACAGCCGTCACCATCCAATCCAGCTTCACAGCTGGAGGCAGTGGCTGTTTTCTCTAGGGGGGTAGAGTGTACTAGAACTTTTTGAGTGGCGCGACCGGCACGCTCTCCCCTTGCTTGCAGCTGTCCACGTTTGCGGGAAAGTAGCGGCGGCGCTGCCATCGACCAATCTTCCAGTTTGGTTGTTTGGTTTGCTTTGCGTGGCTGTGCGGCATGGCCGCGGCATCTCGCTTTTGCTCGCAAAAAGACCAAAAACAGCGTCTAAACCATTATTACGCGCCCGGTTGTACATCGGGTTATCCGCGTGTGCAACAAAGTCGCAAGTTATCCCTTTTAAGGCCCCAAAGGATGACGATCGACGACTTCTTTGGGAGCGGAACCTCCACCGACTTGACAGGCCACTTGACGCCGATTGTGCGGTGTGTGAGTTGCACTTCGAACCCCATTTTATTCTGAGAGACTACGACCATATATTATCAACGGTGTTGAAGTCCGAATTCCCAGGGGAACACCGACGCTTGCCCCTGATGCAGTCCCGACGATTTTACCCAACCTGCCTGCATATTTGACGCTGAAAACTCCGGCTCCACGGACTCGAACATAGATTTTGTTGGCGTCTACTAGGCCCTACGTAGTTCCTTATCAGTAAACATCAAGCACATTGACCTCTAAGGGTGCCATAGACAACACACCAAGCTTAAATTTTGTTGAGTACGCAACGTCACATACTTTCCTTGGCATCTTTGTCTGTAAGTTCTCATTAATACTGTGTTTAATAAAGCAAACCAGCCTTTAAGTTTACAATTCTTTCCTTCAGAATACGAGAAATACTTCGAAATCTGTGATGCCACGCGTGGAGATTCTGACAAGAAATTTAAAAATAATACTTTGACCTTGATTTCTTTGTGTATGAATAAAATTATGATGGTGAAATTAAAAACATTAAAGAGTTGTAAGAGACAAGTTAATCGATCTAAACCGATTTACTGTTCCACTTTAGTGTCGCTTGAAGTGGTTTTGCAACCATAACACAATTTTATTTAAATACATTTTTAAAAGATGACCTTAGCTCTGTCGTTCAGTCTGCTTAGTTTTATGTTATGTTTTGTGTACTAGCCCTAATGTTTTATGCTTTTGACAACCTTTTTTATTATCATTGTATTGTATAAATATGCAAACCTTGTATTTTATGGTCTCAATTATTATTATTAGTTGTAGTGTGCTGCTACAACTTTGCTTTGTTGTGCAGTGGTGTTGCATTTTTAAACTCTCAAAATCATCCACTAGAGTGTTAACTAAAGACGTTTTTCTGCAGTAGAAACATGTTTGCATTTTTTGTAGCTGCTACTACAATGAATGCATTTCAATCTTTTAAAATAAAGGGGTTACTAAAGACGTTTTTCTGCAGTAGAAACGTGTTTGCATTTTTGTAGGGGCTACTATAATGAATGCATTCCAATCTTTTAAAATAAAAGGGAGCTTCGAAAAAACTCTGCTGTTATTCAGACCACGTCAATAAAGCGTGTTTTTATTTTTTTTTATCTTTTTTTTAATTTTTTTTTTGCTGTCATGTGCAACGAAACCTGAAGCAACGCGCCCCTTATTCCATTCCAGTTGTCGTGTTCTACATGGAGTGGGCCAAGAGTTCTTCCTTCTGTGTGCAACATATTCTTTCCTTCTTTTTTTTCTCTTTTTTTTGGCCTTCCGATGTGTACCGGCTAGCTCGTTTCGCTTAAGAAAGTGTAACGTGTACGAAATAAAAAAAAAGCGTTCGGCACATTGTAAAATGCGCTGCGCCGCTTCAATCTGAAGTGCGGTAGGCACCAACTTCAATAATAATAATAATAATAATAATAATATCGAAAAATCTTTGCTCAGGCATGTTTATGAAAAAGGAGGAGGTATAACAGGGAAGAAAAAGGAGGGAGATCGCCCTGGGCGGCGCACTATCGGCGCGACGGAGAGGTACCTAACACGTATGCGGAGCGCCTGCCAGCCATCCGCCCGGGAAGATTGGTCGACGCCAGCGCCACCGCACCTTTCCACGCTGAAAGGCCCGCGCCCAGGCAGCCGTTCGCGCCACTCAAAAGTTCTAGTACACTCTAAGGGGGGTTTTCGTGCTGTAGGCGGTGATGTGCTCGTTTGAGGGGAACATGATGGCTCAGGTGCCACCACGGGGAGAGGTGACGGGCAGCCATGACTCGGCCGTCGATCTTGCCGTCACCCTGTGCTATTCCTTCAAGGATCTGCAGAGCACAAAATTGCACATTCTTAATAATCAAACAAGTACCACTGAAAGGTTAGCCCAATATGAAATGAAAAACTTTGTTTACTTCGGTTTCTGTATGTGCACGAGTATGCATGCACATACAGAAAATTTCCTTTCTTTTTGACAGTAATTAAGTAGGCATTTTTATGAAGTGGCAGAGTGGTGTCAGCTATGATGAAATCAATTGAAGTAAGCTTTGTTTTTGTGCCTAACTTGTGAAACTGGGTAAACGTACCCATTACTTTGCTACAAACGAAAGTCTACAACAGAGAGGAGACAGTACCAGTGCTGATTCTTTCTTCGCAGCTGAAACATATGTGCAGGCATTTCGATCAAATTTGTACCTGCTGGGTTCTTGTAATGCAGTTTACATGAAATATAAGAAATCAATAAACTGTTTCGTGCTCAGCACCCATTCTGTCTTGTCTTTTTTCTGACCCTCTGGATTTCACGCACTCTTTCTAATGTTGCAAATGTTGCAGGATAGTTCAAGTTCAGACTAAAATTACCGTTCCATGGACTATGAAATTCGCATAAAACGATTTTTTTTTTTTGTAGACAAATGGAATGGCGATGAAGCGGCAACAAACTTGAACGGATAAATCATCAGGGAATCAAAATAAGTGCCGCCTGATGGGTATAAGTCCAAAAGGTACTTGCATCCTCACCTCCAGTGCTGGGGAACTCTAGCTGAAGCCGCTTTCTTCAGCGATGCTCTCATCATGTAGCGGTAGAGTTCCTAAAATACGGTGGATATCCCAGTAGTGGATATCCCATGCGGGGTCGGGGCCCAACCATATGGCCCCCGACCCCATCTGCTTCCGTTTGATTAATGTGCGAGTATGTAAGCAGGAAATAATGCATCGGCATGCGTCACGTTAAACTTGTCTTTACTGAAGCTGGTTGTAGCTCGAGGCGCTTTAGGGCGATACCTGCATCGCAACAAATGTTCCCGACGCGAAATCTGATATCAGTCACCGGTGTGAGGACAACAACCTCGCGCAAATCTGAAAACAATTTACAGGACAGCGTGAAAAGCCCGCTTGCGCGAAGTTACACCAAAGGGTAAGAAGCCTATTATGAACGCAGTAAACAAAGTATAGAGAGAGACCTGCTCATGTCATTGGATGCCTCAATGGCGGCACTCCAAACACGATAGAGGAACGCTCGCTGGTGCTCTCTGCAGTGTCAGTCGTTTCCAGGTCCAGGCAATATAACTATGAACAGATGATACATTTATCCTTCTGCAGTTAAACTACGCTTGACTGAAAATTTGCGTCGTACCACAGCTGCCTAAACATTACAATGAACAATGTGTAGACAGAAAGGGCCCTTGAAGCGGTACCAACGAAGCAATATCAAGCAAATCGTCAACGGGTGTAGTGTACTACACGCTTGACAGCACATGATTCAGGGAGGTTTAAAGGCTTACCTGTATTTACTTCCCAGATTTTCAATCTTCTTCACTTCCTTTGTGCTTTTTTGGAATCCAAGCGACTGCAGCCTCTCTGGGATGGCTGCGTATATTTTCAAATTCCGCTTGGCACGGCGAAGGTCGCTCAAGTGCTCTTCCCACAGGCGTATGAGCGCCCGTGCCTCAGCGTCGGGTCACATTGTCTTTGTGGAAGCACACGCCACCGCAAATAACTAGTGAACGACTGACCTACACATGTGCAAGGAAGTAAACAACGTGACGGGCGCGGCCATTGCACGGCATGTGTTTCCGCATCCCCCCTAGCGGATGTGGCCACAAACTGCCCGAGGGTGAGAGTAGCGGAGTTTTTTTGTTGTAGTAGGACTTGTTCTAATTTACATAGCAGTATTCCCAATAACGAAAACAATGGCTTAAAAACTATGAACTCTGCGTTATGCAATAACGTATTTATGTGCAAGCCACTGTTACCGAGGCTACACACTCCATCGCAGTGAAGTGAGGTTGGCGAACGCACTTGCCGGCAAGTGTACTTTGCAGCGAGTGACACTAGCGGTAAAATGCACTCACGCAAAGTGTATCAAGTTGCCTCGTGTGACAGGGGTATAAGCACTGCCCAAAAGCAACCTCAAGAAAGCATCAGAAGCCATTTAGATACGACAACACATTACAAGATGGGACTGCAAGCCTTTGAAAAACAAGCAGCTAACACAGTTGGCACCTAGAAAAGTTTTTCATAGGGCCATGAAAACTGATGAATGTACAAAGTATTCATTTTATAAGTTAAACCCATTAAGTCCTGGCATGTTGCATATTATTGTTGAATTTTGTACTTTAATTTTCAGCCAGATAATGTTTTCCTGTCGTACTTGACTGTATTTGGCACATTAAGAGCTTGGAGTTTAGCCAGTAGAGGTTGCTTGTGTGAATGCATAGCGCTTCAGCACTCCATAGGCATGTGAATGTTCTTTCATATTGTGCTTCCAGCAAAATATTGTGGCACAAATGCTTAGTGCTGCACATAAGTACTTGCGTTGTTCAGGAACGCTGCCTCACTGCTCCTATATTGCCTGCTTCCTGAATGAATGGCTGTAAGTTTGCGAAAATACAGCAGATGTGAAACACGTCGCTCATTGCTGGAATCAACTCTGTAGGTATGCACACATTCAAAATGTTGAACATTTTAATTCGCTGTATAGTCCTGTCGGCATGAATACGCACTTGTGCAATTTTCACGCGTTTCGCGCACATCGCTTTCCGAAAATTTGCCACCACCCTGTAGGAAAGGAGGGCATCACTAACACTGCTTGTGACTAAGAGTTGCTGTATATGCTACCTTTACTTGTTACCCTTCAAGATCCGCCCGAAGTCCAGGAAACCCTTTGTCCGCCATTAGAACATTTCCTGGTTGCATCAGGTTCAGAAAGGCAGTCAACAGTAATGAATGCCTGAGGCAACCTCCCTTCCATAGGCCTTTGAGCGGAAGCACACAGCTCCGCATGACGTAACAGCTACCAGGAACTTCAGGGTGTACTCCACCCCCCTTTGTAATGTGAATACAGCAGGTGCTGCAGTTGTCTTGTGCAGGGCTGCTCTGTCCGTACTTCAGTACAATCAATTATCATAGTGCAGTCCTGATAGTGCACTTTGAAGCAACGTGACATTGTGTGCTTGATGACCTGTCTAGGTGGCAGGTAAACCCATTCACGAGTTGCTGCAGCAACTGTGCGAAAGTGCACTGTTAAAATGACGCGACACGGTATTTCGACACGGCATCTACGCTCTGCACACAGTGGCAATAGATTGAAGAAAAGAGATAACACTGCATCCGAAACACTGCATAGATTCTCTGAGATTAGTTTCTCTGTCTTTAACGCTGTCATAGCCGTTGAAGCACCCATTTCAGTAGTCTGCGGCACAGTGGCAGGGAAACACTAGAGGGTGCATGCTTCAGCATCTTCGGAAAAATATGATTGACTTGACTACAAGGCTCATTCCCCTCACAGAACATAACACAGAAAATGTGCTTCTGCCAACTGCACGCGCACTCTGTTTGGCAAGCCTAAAAAAGGAACAAGCAAGAGTCAACGGGATTGTTTGATTAGCATGATTAGCCTTCAATGACTGTTTTGCCGAGAACTACGACCCAATTACAAAATTTATGACCGTAATAAGCTCTGACGCGTGTTGACCTGCTCTAGTACAAGAGAAAAAAAAAAAACAAAAAGGCTGACACATACACAGTAAAAAAGTTTTACACTCAAAAGGGTGTAAATGGGCTTGTCCCTTGGGCGACACCCTAAGGGTGTTAACGGAGCACCTTCCAAAAAAGGGTGCTTTCCCAAACACCCTTAAGAAGAGGGTGTACATGTAAAGAAACTGTAGGATGTTGCAGATACACCGTAGAAAACGGTGCTTTCAACGCCCTTCACTTTTTTAACACCCACTGAGGAGGGTGCCAGAAGGTTGTACAAGGGTGTTGAGTGCTAATGGCAGGGGTGGCAGTATTCTTCTAGAATGCACTAATTGATATCAGAATGGCATTGATTAGAGAGTATTTCGAAGGAAGTGGTCATGATTGGCGATGGTGTGCCAGCGGTCGAGCTCCATTCAATCAGTGTGCGCTGAAATATATTTAAAACACGTGCAATCATGCGTGAACTGCTGCCGAATGTGTGTATATATATATATATATATATATATATATATATATATATATATATATTCTACACACTATGCATAATGCGTCTTACACAACTAAACCTGCTGCACTTGCATTCGTATAGTCTTCATTTATTCTGCTAATAAAACCCATTTGGTAGTCGGTGCTATTCTCACTTTTTCCTGCCAGGACATCTTTGTCACTAGACGTCTAACGTATTCACAATCGTAAACCTGAAACACGACATCTAATATGTGCAATCTTAGTTTTTCGGTCTCAGTTTATTGAGCATTTTTTACAATATATACACTCACAGTGGTTTCAGTTTATAAGTATTCCTTTGTGTACATGCAGATATACAGGTTGTCCCACATAACTTGAGCGAAGACTTCGAAAATGAAAGGCACTTCAGAGGCGATCTGAACCAAACGTCTACTATTCGCACAAGCCTATAGATACTCAGACTATATTTTATTTACCCCTAATCTAATTGATTATGTTTAATTACCTCACTTTTTAATTGTCGGCTGAAAATCCAAAATATTAAAAGCTGTTAATACTTTCAGAAACCACCGTCCAAATTGTTTCCTGTACGATACGTCTCATGCTGTTATTTTTTTTCCGCGTTGTAAAGAGGGCCCGCAAAATCCGAAAAGAAGCCACGTGATCGACCACTAGCGCAGTGCTCTTTTGGTTTTCTTTACAACGCGGAAAAAATAACAGCGCTGGGCATATAAACAATACATACAGTGGTTTCTGAAAGTGCTCTACAGCTCAGTGTTCGTATTTTGGGTTTTAAGCCAAAAATAAAAAGTTAGGTAATTAAACATAATTCATTAGTTTAGGCAAAATAAAGAAAAAATTGGGGGACCCTTAAGCTTTGCCTTTAAGAGTTGAACGCGATAGCGATATCCTGTCCCGAGTGCGTACTTCAACCACTTAGTGCAAATATGCTATGCACCCACTACCTGGTGTTAAGGAAATACACGCAGTAAGGTGTGTGTCTTTTGTAATGGGTGACCGGCTTTAAACTACGAAGTCGTTATGATAGTCACATGTTCTGATGCCCGATAGCAATGTACGCTTGTACCACGCAATATTACTGGGATATTACATGTTATATTGCGACGCCTATATAAAGGGCGCTTGCGTTTGCGAAGCATAAAAGTTATTTGCATTGCATTTCCAAGCAGAGACGTGGCTGTGTGGTAGAACACCAGCTTGCCATGCAGACGGCCTGGTTTCGATCCTCACTCATAGGCGCAATGTGAGGGCCGTGCGGTGGCCCAGGGCTCGTAAAGGGCCCAAACTCACTCGTCTAATAAAGTTTTTCCTCCTCCTCCTCGGACCTGGAAATTTTTATTATTTATTTTATTTGCATCTTTCTCGATTTTTCGGTCACGGACACGATGATTTTTCGCTCACAACCAACGACACCGACGCCGGAATTTCTGCGAAATGAGCTCTTTAACGCTATCGCGTTAGTAGTCTGAGTATCTACGGGCTCGAGTGAATAGTATACATTTGGGCCAATTCGCCTGTGAAGTGCCTTCCATTTTCAAAGTCTTGGCTCAAGTTATGTGGGACAACCTAATACTATGGTCAGAGTGTGCACCTGGCACCTTTTTTTCATTGTTACACAAAAGTACGAAATGCAGAGACCGGAAACAGAATAAGCTAAAAAGGAACAAGAAACTGAGTTAGGACACACACAAAACTCTGAAGATAGAGGGAATACTTAATTATAGGTAATTACACAGCTACAAGTAAGCAAGACAGCATTATACAAATAACATTAGTGCATCACCTAGCGCAACCAAGCTGGAGAAAGTTGTTCAGGCAATGCGGCGCTAAAATTTTCAGCATCGAACTGCCTGAACAACTTTGTTGACGAACTTTGTAGCAACAGCTCTCACTGAAGTGTTGCTCATGCCAAGAAAAAAGCCGCTCTAGAATGGTGGTAGTGTTGAACGGCTTGCGTCCGTAACAATGTTAAAAATAAAAAATGCACGCATCGGTGCTATCACTCCTTCGGCATTACTGACGCGAAGGATGTTTTGGTTGGCGACATAGAGGTGTAGGAACTCTGCTTGCTCCAAGCTGGGGCCGGAGTAGACCATGCATGGTGTCAGCGGCATCCTCTTGTCCTGTGATGACAGCAAAAATAATTTGTCATGAAATGACGTTCGTGTTGTTCTGGCAGCACCACATGAAGTGTTTGCTGTGCCTTTCCTGTAAAGTGTCATGTAATCAGTGGCGTAAATCATGGGGAGGTCAGGGGGTTCCTGACCCCCCCCTGTGCTCAGGCTTGGGGGGGACACCCCTTGCAAGTGTCCCCCCCTTGGGATTTATCTTCCAAACGTCACATTTGAATTTTTTGACAGTCAAGGACAACAAACCTTCCGTAAAACCAACTCTGAAATCTGAAGTACCTTCAATGAACAGAAACGACGTACTTCTAGCTGGTACACACGGTGGGGAATACCTTTATGCGTTAGCACTAAAAGGACTATCATTTTTATTGCATAGTTTAACCCGAATGATGCAGCTGCAGAGATGCCAGCGCCTGCCCATGAGTTGGTATTAGAAACTAACTTCGCCACGTGATGCCGCTTGGATGCCCAGTGCTATTTTTGTCACCGGGCGCCGACGCTCATGCTCGTTCTCTAATAGTAATAATAATAATAATAATAATATTATATCTGAATGCATAGTTTTAATATTGTGTAATTAAAAATAAAGCATATTTGTAAAAACAAAATGGCAGCCGAAGATGTATGTCCCCCTTGTGGTCTTTATGGATTTACGCCGCTGCATGTAAAGACTGAACTCGAAGCATACGACCCCTACTGATCCAATAATTTCGTACATTCCAAGTACGGTAGTTTTTCAGCCTATATCTGCTTCTCAAATTCGGGTGAGGTGCAAGACTACAGCTTAAGAAGAAATTCTGGTGCTTAGGAAAGCCTAAACTCGCCTAAAAAACAAATTCCTTAGAAAGTAATGAGCCCGTGTGAAGAAAAGTTGAAAAATTACAACGAAGTTCAGAACATGTAACATTTACCAAAATGCGCCAGAAGCTTGCATTTTCATGTACAAACAGTGAAGACATAGCTGCTTTCTCCTTCACATGAGAACTACTCTTGAGCACCGCAACAGCGAAGAGGTCTACAAAAAATCAAGCATTTTTAATGGCTTTAACCACGCGTCTAACAGTTCCCTATCGGAAAACCCAGTGGCACTGTCCCAGCGCCATACTTGATTAGTGGACCAGTGTGGCGCTGGATACTGGCACGCTGCACGGGTCACACTGGACGCTGGCACGCTGCACACTGGGACACGCGTTATGGGCCAAAATCGGGCTTTTAAATGGTTTTTAAAATTTTTGGTTATGCCCACACCGTAATTAAGGTTGAAACACGAGCACTGGAACAAAAAAAAAACAAAAAAGAAATAAAAAAAAATAAACGAGCTCGCGGATTCGAACCGCCCGACACGCTACCCACTACGCCACACTCGAAAGACAGGCCTCATGTGATTTTTTATTCGTGTTATAGCTGATTCCGGTATCCAATAGTTATGTTTTTCGCTTAGAAACGCAGATTTTCGTCTCTTAGTGCTCGCGCTACCCTGACAGGAGATTGTTTGTTTGTTTGTTACGGGCTACCTTGCATCAGAACGTCTACCTGGGACGTTTTGCAACAAAACTTATGAGCGCAATCGCAGATGTGTTGCGGCAATCGCACTGTCTCGCTAAGCGGTTAGTCATACCTATGTAGAAAACATCGTGCATCTGAACTGCTCACTGAACACTGTACTTTTCGTCACCCGTTTGAACATATTTTCTGTCCCCTTGTTTACGTTCCGCGTACTAGATCTGCAGTAGTTCACTCTAGCCGCATTAGGCTTAGGGCCGCACTTCGTGAGCCATGGTCGCTGTGAAGATCGTGGATATATATTCCATTACAAAGAGTGTAATAACCGCTAAAATTTAGTTTCGATCATAACTGACCCTAGCGAGGTCATATTTGCACCTTCGATTACACAAATCAGAAGCTAAAAACGCCGCGGGATTGGGTGTTGCAGCGGCTAACTGCTGCCGGTGACGTGCATGCGGCTTTCTGCGGTATACGAGGGGGGAACGACTGACAGCTAGAGTAGGTTGATCTTGATTATCAGACTAATAATACTGCCATATTGTGTTGCGAATGATGAGTTCTTTCGATGCGGTTTATAAACTACATTGACGACACTCGAGCACACTTCAAGGAAAGCGCACGCGCGCTAGCGCGCTCGACAGATGATTGCTTTAGCCGACACGCAAATCCGTCGCCTAACTGAAACTATATGTGTAGCACACAGGACAGAACAATTTGAAAATATTCGGTAAATTTTACGCTCGACATCTCGCGATCCAATATAAAGTCTTATAGAAAGTCCATCCAGCGCGGCCAGTTTCTTCCAATGTGCCGCCGGTGTTCCCAGTGTGCGGGCAGACACTGTACAGCGTGACCAGTGCCTCCCAGCGCGCTGTAAGACACTGGGCGACGCTGCACAGTGTGTCCCAGTGCCTCCCAGCGCGCTGTAAGACACTGGGCCACGCTGTACAGTGTGCCCCAGTGTCTCCCAGCGCGCTGTAGTACACTGGGACACACTGTACAGCGTTTCCAGTGTCACCCAGCGCGCTGAAACGCACTGGGAGACACTGGAAACGCTGTTTTTTTTCGATAGGGTTCAAGGAATTATGACAATTCAGGAATCAGTACAATTCTGACTGTGCAATTCTGGCAGCAAGAAATGGACAATTTCCTTGTTCGTTCTACCCTCACAAGAAGCTCCGTGGCAAACTATTCCACATTTGATGTTGTGCTTCATATTTGCCTGCTTTCTAAATCCCGGGCCTTAAAGGTGCATTTATGTACTTAATCTGACACACGAATTTGTCATCCATAATTTAATCACTTTAATCCATTGTAATTTAATGAGAGATATGACAGACCGTCCACTTTTTGGAGAGTTTTTTGAAAACTTACGTCTGGTTCGAAGTACGTGACCTTCTTGTTCCAGCCGTGTTGCAGTCAGAATTTCTTGAAAGAAGTCATCGTGACCCACCACATGTTTGCGTGCCAAGGAAACAAGCATACAGGGAAACCCTTGAAAACCCTTGAAATTGAAAAGTCCGTTTTCAAGGCCTTGAAAGTGCTGGAACTTTTGCAAACCCTTGAAAATCCTTGAATTTCCTTTTTTATATTTTTAATAAACATTGTCGCACATTTCGTAGCGCATTTGTGATGCCGTAAATGTAGAATGTGGCATATGTAATGTGACCATCACAAAAGAATTGAGAACATCAGTAGCTTCTGCGAGGAACCAACACCGTGCATTTTTTTGAAACTCTGAGAAGGCAGGAGCAGGAGGATGAAAAACGGAAAAAGAAATGTTGCATTGAGGAGGAGGTCGAAATGCTTACAAAAAAGAAAACGAAGCTAGAAGCCATTGGAATTAACAGTTACAGCAGACTCGTATGCAGAAAAGGCAGAGGCAACTCTCGACCTGACGTGCATCATGAAGTCAAACAGCCTTAGGAAGACTGCCAAGACGAGCAGCAGGAGATAGTGGATAATGATATGAAAATTCAGGAAAAGCTACAAGGCATTACATAATAACTGTTCCTTAGCTTTCCTATCTCAATAAAAGTTTGAATCTTGTGTCATACTGACAGTAATTATCCATGCAACTCAAAGAAACTATGACTGAAAGGTGCTCTTGCTTCCTTGGCTGCCCATGCCACTTGCCAGGCTTGCACTCTTTCCTTCTGTTTGCGTGCGAAATTTTTGTCTAGAAAGAAAATGTCATTGGAGCCATGTTTTCAGTGTCTACTCCTGCGACACCCTTTTTTGATGAATTCTAGTTATTTCAAGCCTCAATCCTCCCCTGCGCATGTGTTAATTGGGTTTCTAACAGACAATGTGGTCCTTGAAAATTCACACACATAGCCTTGAAAGTCCTTGAAAACCATTGAAATTTTGTCAGGTAAACGAGCATGAACACTGAGCATATCAATTCCGAGCTTGATTTTTTCTTTTCCATCTACTCCGGCCAATCTTTTGAAGTGTGAGACAAACTGTACAAAACCAAAGAAATGATGCATCAGCATTTTTTGTGCAAGCACACAAACTGTGTGGGGTTATGGCGCAATTCAAGACACATCTCAGTAGTGTGACAGGTACCACAGCTGTGGTCACATTTTCACTTTTATCGCCTTCACCACTTTGGTAACATAAGCAACGGCGCTAACAATTGCCATACAGTGAAGCATCGACTAAATGTAACAAGACTGGAACAATGATAATTTTTGGCATGGATGCCTTAAGTGATGGGAAATCATTGAACAGACCGTGGCGCTGGAGCAAACGTTTAACAAAAAGAACACTTCATCCAGGTGACCAGTTGCTGGTTTGACGATGACAAGGCAGCCAGAGAATTTGTTTCGCATTGAGCAATAAATGTGATTTTCAGTTGGGCCACCATAAGGTGTGAATTGCGTTTTTGTGTGAATGCAAGTGAACGTGTTCTCAAATTTGTAATCTTTTTCGTAAGATTTAAAAATTCAATAGCCGTAAATATATTTTACATGAAATATATTTTCTTTATGTTACCTTGATATTCCTACATAGAGAAACATTACATGACTAAGAATGCATGCATAGCATATTTTGTAAAAATTTGACGAAGCTTGCCTATATAAACGTTCGCATCATTTTAGTGGTTTTAGTAGAGCGCGAAACTTCGTGCTTGCTTAGTACAGAACGTCCTAGCTTAATATAGAAACAAAATTTGCAATATATATGACAAACGACACTTTCAGAAAAAATGTCCTAAGGCCATTACTAACACTACAGTCAAGACTTCCAATGACCAAACTTTTTTCCTGTACAAAGTATTCTAACAATCTATTGTTTGCAATTCAGTAATTAAGCATGATTTTTGTGAGTACATTTGAGGTGGCCGCAAAATTGACTAAGGCATTCGGCGTGATATGACATCTTTATGCGAGGTGTAAACAGATCAATATTACCAGGAGCTGGCTAGGACTAGAAATAGTGCTTGCCCCCCTTCATTAGATGGCACTATGGGTTAAGGGAGTAATAAAGGAATGCGGCATGCACTATATACGTAAGTACCAAGCAAGGCTGCAAGTAAGTGCACAATAATCACTCATTTTGCTAGAAAAAGATGAAGCAGAGAAGTCCTTCCCTCCAACACTGCCTATCCTATAATAAAAATAACAATAAAGCCCAGCTTACTCATTCATATCCATGAAATATGGATATTTGCATGTAACACTCCCAATGCTCATGTCTGCCACCTCAAGGAGTTCTTTTGGCGGTCAAGTTCATCCTGTGGTGAATCATTTTCTCATCTGGTGCAGCATTGAACGCCTCAGCCCGCAGCCATTCCTCATGTTTTGCGAGCCTATTCTGGTCCTCTCCAGCTAGACCGCAGATGTCAATGTCCTGTGGGAAGTACGACAAATTGTGAGACAGGAAACGCACGTTAACTTCATTCTTTCAAGAACGATGTTTGGTGACCCACCCCCCAAAATATGCGCTGTCTTCATTGGGAAAATAAAGGAACAGCCAACATGTGAAAACTGAACTTGCTCTTCAATTTCAATTTTCCGAATTTCATCCCATTAATGTGAAGAAATATTAATTTTGTTCGAGCGGCTACAGGATATGCACATAATTGTAAACATAACGATTCCGCTCGCGATCCAATGTGTTCATTATTTGAATTTCACTCACCATCTTGCGCTTCTTGTGCCGCTTCAATTCATCCCTACTGAAACGTTCCATATAAGCGGAGTCGTACATACGGGATTATTGGAATATGGAAAGCCGTATTATGCGGAAATGATATGGAAATCCGCATCCTATGGAAAGCCGCATAAATCCGCATCATGTGAAAACCACATAAATCCGCATCATGAAGAAATCCGCAGAAATCCGCATCTTACGGAAAGCAGCATCATGCCGAAATGAAATGGCCACCGGCATCAGGGGGAGGCAACACGATGTTAAAGTGTTCTAGAAAGTGGTAGTGGGCTGACTGGAGGCTGTGCACTGACGCACTTTGTCTCATTTGGTAGATGGCGCCACCACCACCTGCAATGTGAGCGACGCGTTGCTGTCCTAAGCACGGTTAGTTTGCCGGCGCTTCAAGCACAAACTACTTTTATGCAACCCCTGTTCATAGCCATTTTCGTTGCTTTTTTTTCTTTTGCGTGAGCATATTCTTGCTTTGGTCGTCGTTCTGGCGCATGAAGTATCGCTAAACATGAGCGCGTCATCAGCGGGCACGGGATGTAATATATGCTGTGAACCGCCAGTTTTGTATTGCGGTAGCGACCTCTCGCTTAAAAAAAAAAATCTTGCAGTTTTATTGCCTTCAGATAATTAATTAATTTATGGGGTTTTACGTGCCAAAACCACTTTCTAATTCTGAAGCACGCCGTAGTGGAGGACTACGGAAATTTCGACCACCTGGGGTTCTTTAACGGGCACTGACATCGATTGCCTTTAGATAAAAGAGACTAATATTTTCATGCTAGCGTTTGTACTCGATAGTAACTTTAGTGAGGTCGTACTCTCACTAAATAAAACAATATTACTACTACAAACTTAAGCACCTTACGCGCTCTCAGCTGATATTGGCCTCGAGGCCCACCACTGGAAACGCCGGCGCCACCATCGGCGTGACGTGCTTGGCAGGATCACGCGGTCTCGGCGGCCGCGTCGGCTGCTTGAAGAGCGCTGCCGCGTGCTTTTTAAATGAGTTTCAAGCTCCCTCTGCGCTGCGGTCGGTACGAATACCGAGGTTTTCTCGCATTCTGAACCCAGCTGAACCCATTGTAACAGGAGTGGCTACCTCCGAAAGCGATGAACATGCTTCTATTAGGCTTGGTGCCGTAGTGCCGGACGTATACACGCAACGAAGTCCGGTATAAGCCTGCACCGGTGCCCGTGGGGCAAGAAACGACGTGAAGAGCGCGTTGTGGTGCTAAGAACCGGCAAGCAGCTATCGGCTACCAGTCGTGTGTACAACAAGCACTTTCGCGACGACGATGTTCGATGCTGCGTCGGGGCTGTGATGTTGAGCGGCAGAAAGTGCGCACTGTGACGATTGTCCGCGCGCGCTTCCCGCCGGCAAATGGTGCTTATCTACCGCAGTATGGAAAGGGCGCCGCCTTTTGCATCCCGCAATACCATCTCAGAACGTTCCTGTGCGACCTCTTGATCGCCGGCCCCGTGCTCATCGTCTAAAATATGGGCTGCAGATACTTCAGCGACTGTTTAGATACGTTGGATTTAAACACTCGCAAGGTTCCTTGTACATTCCCCTAAGATGACCGGAAGGCGAAAGCCACCGTCTCCTTCTTGTCAGTCAATATATTGATTTTCCCTGCCCCGCTCCAAAAGACTTTGTGCACCTAACGAGGTTTTGCATTGCCATCGTGATTGGCCCACCGATCACGGAGGCTGTGCAAAGCGACCATGTCTTGTGAACACGTCATGATGTGACATGACGTTATGTGTCGTCATGGAGACGTCATGACGTCTTCACAAATTTGGGCAATCTGCGACGTCATGATGACGACATATGGTGACGTCATCACGTGATGGTGATTTTTTTTTTGCATTACTCGTGCCGGCGCCGACGAGGCGGGATGCCGACGGTCAATCTTCCCTTTTGATGAGGCATCGAAGGTTTTCGCCTTCATAACCTATATGCGACGTTTGCTGGTGGATGTACATAGCGAGCGAGTCAAATGCTGCGGCTGATGTGTGCTGCATTTATGTTGGCAATAACATTCTTTCAGTCAATCGGTGCATTTTCATGACGCAAGCGCTACATGCTTTTTTAAAAAGCCCAAATTTACTTGTCCCACTCTCAAACTCAAGTTGGGCCTATCCAACCCCATGCATTTTTTTGGAGCCTTATTTATTTATGTGGAAAAGATGCCGCGCTGTTGGCGTTACACTCGACATACTTCCCTAATTGCTGGGCAACTCGCCAAATAATGCTGGGCATTAAAATTTTGCATTTCACTCTTTACGTGTTGTTGTTACCTTGCTTTGCAGCTGCAGGTTGCTGCAATAACTTCCCTTTATTTCACTGCTATTTCAAGTTCAGGTAGGTCCTTGTTCACATCGACGTTTGCAGAACAAGTGCGGCGAACGTTACTGTATTTTTATTCGTTTCCTTGGCGTTGTATGCTACTACATGGCATCGTAGACCACTTCTCCTTCCATCAGCAATCTTGAAGTGGTGAAGCTTTGGTCTATGAATTTGTTGATGGCAAAGAGCGGCAAGTTCAGTGGAATGCAATGGAAACGAAAATTAAGCAACATATTAAAAAAGGGCATCGCATTTTCTCACGCTTTATGTGACCACCAAACGAAACGAACACACTGAAACAACAGGAGGAGCGGCAATTGCTCGCTTAGAAGACCGATCTATATGCAGTGCGAGGCAACATGTCAAATGATATTGAAATATACATTAATTTTGACTGAAAAGAAAAATGAAAAAAAAAAAACGTTGAATCGTCGGGACGGACATCACAAGTTGCCATAGGCGCGCCGAAGTCGTAGTTGTAAAAAAAAAAAAAATTGGAATAGCGACCGTGCAACAATAGTTTTTGTGTACTCACCAATTCTCATATTTTGCTGCCTAAAGTTCACGGCACGGCGTCAAAACACGCTCGTAGCGAAAGCGAAACCATGAGTACGAACATATACATGCAGACGCTGATACACGCAAAAGCTCCGTCGGTCGCCGCGAACCCGTGCGATCACTGGCTTGAGGCTTCTTTCTGTTATGCTCCATTTAGGTATACAGGCGTCTACTCTAATAAAATGTTTCACATAGTTTGTACTCTGCGACTGACTACATTTCACGCCAGAAACCGGTTCAGGGGTCTCATCGCGGTGACCGCGTGAAGCGGGCGCTTTGTTTTCTGCTGAGAGACAGCGACTGTAAACTATGTTGTGCTTTGTTTTTGTCGAAAATTATTATTTTACCACTACAGAACATATTTCGTTTCGAAAGTACGCACAGAAATGTCCTGGAGCGCTTCCGCGACGTGTTTTGTAGAGCGCCGACAGCAAATCTTATGGGGAGCGCGCGGCGGTATCCTTCCTAGCACGCAATCGAGGCGCGCCCGATAGAGGGGCGACTCCGTAATTCCTCGAGGCCAATATTCTCCTGAAAAGTGCAAGAAAATGTGTGGGAGTGCACAGCAGGAAAGACCTATCCTAATCATGCCCGGGAAATGAAAGACCGAAAGTAAGGGTAGACCACCCACATCACATGCAATCAGATTTTGCTTCTTGAAGACCCCTCACATGCTGCAAATTATATTTGTGTAAGAAATTGCATGCAAACACTGCTATCAGTTGAGTGCAAAATCCAGTTAGCAATTCTGCTGACACTGTAATATACCTAAAAGGTTCATTTGCACTCTTTTCTACAGAACTATTTGTCTGCACTCCTGTATTTAGAAAAATGAATTTGTAATGAAGGTGTGGAAAAATGTAGACAACAATCGTTTACGGAAATAAGTGAAAAGTTTATTTGGTGGGGCAGCACAATGACCTCACTCCACAAAATCCATGCATATCAATCACTTTCATTTTGTTTCTCAAAGTGAAAACAGATAGAAAAAAAGCTGCAATAGCTTGAAGAGGGCCTTGCCCCATTTTGTACTTATCAGCGTGTGCGGCAAAAAGCATGTCTCCTAAAACAGCCCAATAGATGCTAGAAAAAAATATTCACAACTACAAAGAATCACAAAGAGACGCTAAATATTTTCAATAGCATACTTGGCATAGCATAAATTTAAAAAGTTCACAAAAACACATGAATAATCAACACATATTATCACACAATAAGTAAAGGCACTGATTCAGAAGAAATACTAACAAAAATGACAAATAATGGACACATTTCCATTCAGATAACACATGCATTTTTATACAGATCTACTGGCGTTCTGGTAGATCATATTAATCGCACTGTTGATGGTACGCCAAGGACCAAAGTCACCATTCACAATTGAATTAAGCAGAGTTGGCACTTAGGGGTTTATTGCTATAGTATGCGTGGCGAGTGGCAACATACTATTTTGCTTGTTTTTACGATACGATGGCAAGTTTGGCAAAATAGTGGGAACAGCGTCACTGCTCAACATAGGCCTCCCGCGTGGGATTCGCACTTTTTTGCCGCCGATGGTGTGTACATAATCGCGAATTACGTACCGAGGCTCGAAATGAAGTTCACAAACCGCACTTGTGTCTTCGAGTGGCTTATCCGCATGGTGTAAATTATTCTCCCACAGTCGTCTGAGTCTCTCATCCCTGGGCACGATGAACAGTGACGGTTTTGGAGCACCTTTCACGTGAACGTAGCCCGTCTGGCATCCGGGCGCATAACAATGGTTCTGGCGACGTAGTGCCATTCCGCACGAAGATTCGATGACTGCGAGGTGTTTACTACCAATCTACATTATTCACAACTATAAGAACTGAAAAATGAAACGTATTGACGAAGCAATGCTCGGCCGAAAACCTGCAGCGACGACGAAACACAGCAGCAGCACTACAGCAGCGGGGCGAAGCAAGGGCGAAGGCTCCCATTGCTGACGATAGTAGCGCCGCCACGCGGGCACTCAGGAAAACGAAAACTCGTTTACATTTTTTGCGCCGCAGCAACGTACCCTCTCCCCGGAGAGTCAGCCCACTACCCCTTTCTAGCACACTTTAACGATGTGGAAATTGAATGGACATTCACGTCTTGTGTATAGCTTATCGAGTAGAAATCATCTGAATATTGGATGAAGAGGAAATAAAAGATTGGCATGTATCTTACACAATCCTTGTTGATGTTTGAAAAATATAGCTTTTATAAGAAACAAATGTGTTAAGAAGCTACTGAATTAACACGCTGGACGTCATAACCTGCGGTCAAATATTGCAACGAAATAACGCAGTGCTGTAGTAATATACAGGAAAAATTCAAAATAGTAATAACATAAGGAAAGCACTTACATGCACATCCCTTGTTTCCTGGCGGCAAGGGTTAACCTTGTGTGCTTATCCAACCTAGGGTAAACCATATTAGGTTATTGACGGCGTACTGCTGACGTTGTGCAGACGTGTTCAAATGTTCTGCCACACACCCTTGTTGGGCTCCGTCGTGGGCGGTAGGCGTCGTCGCCGGACAAACAACTTTCTTCCATGGGATCACCAAATCCCCACCTAAATGATCACCCCCCGAAAAGCGGGCGCACCGAAGCGACCTTCAAATTTCTAGTGAAAAAACAAGACACATTCCTGAAATTCCACGTCATTCATTATGAAAGTAAAAAGAAAGCCACCAGCATTTCACCTTTTTTGGTTTCTAGATGCCTCACTGAGACTATCGGTGCTGAAAGCAGGGTGGTGTCCTCAGTTGTACACTTTTCTTGAAAAAAAATGAATTCCCTTCATGTGTGCATCCCGTGTACCATGTTTTACTCCGTCTATGTGGATGATGTACAGATAGGGTTCAAGTCCTGCAATCCTTGCAATCTGCGAGCGGGAAGTTCAACTTGGTTTGAACAAGGTGATCAAATGGGCAGACGAAAACGGGTTCAGCATAAATCCACAAAAAAAGTATGTGCGTCCTGTTCTCTAGGAACAGAGGTCTGCGCCCTGATCCTGACATTGATCTGCATGGTCACAGGCTACCTGTCAAAACGGAACACAAATTCCTAGGTGTAATACTAGACACGAAACTAACGTTCGTGTCCCACATTAAATATCTAAAGGAGAAGTGCATGAAAACGATGAATGTTTTAAAGGTGTTGTCACGCACTACATGGGGTAGTGACAAAGGGTGTCTATAAACTTGTACAGGAGTCTCATGCACGCACGCCTAGATTATGGGTCCATAATATATCAGTCAGCAACACCAACCACTTCGCTTTGAAGTAGTCGAAAAATTCTAGAAATATTCTAAATATATTCGACTCGACTCGCGCTCAAACTTAAATATTTGAATTTGCTTCGCACTCAAAATTTTGCTATTCGCACAGCTCTAGAAAATGCATATGTGTTAACCTGCTTGTAAGAGACCTCTTATAAAAGACAAGAACCCCGCAGGGGCGTCTGCGCAAGCAGGCGTTTGGTGTGTAGCGACACCACGGACCCGAGCTAACGGGGAGGTTCCGACCTCCTCCCACGCTTAGCCGTGCGTGGCCTCGCCGTGTCCTGGGAAAAGGGGATCCTGGGGGTTGAGCCAATGCCGGGTGATTGGACCTTTACGGCCCCCCGGCGGAGGCAACACACCCCTTTGGCCCCAGCTTCACGTAGACGGCACCCCTGGGCTGACCCACCCAGGGGAAATCGGCAGTCGCCCTTTCCTGTCTCCTTCTCTCCCCTCATCTTTGTCTTTCTCTCCCACTTTTCATCTTTCCTGTCATCTTCTCTCTTCCGGATACTTCCAAATTTCCTGGCGGCGAGGGTTAACCTGGTGTAACTATCCAACCTAGGGTAATTATATTAGGTTATAGCGGTGATGCATGGCTGGCGACTCCAAGTGTTATTCAAACCTTGTAGCGTCCCCTTGTTGGGCTCGGTGGTGGGTGGCCACCATCGCCGCCGAACTTTAAACGCTTCGTATGGCAAGCTCATTTCCCCCCCTACCTGATCGCTCCGTCAAACGGTGGCGCACCGATGAAACTTTCACCCTAGAAACACCAAAGCAGAACTTCCCCAAATATCACGTGATCCACAGCCAGAACGAAAAGAAGACTGTCCGAGCAATTTCACCTTTCCTTGTATCAAAAACTCTTACAGAAGCAATTGGTCCAGGTTATAAAGTGACAAAGATGGGAAGTGGAGACCTCCTTCTGGAAGTTCGCGACAAGGCTCAATATGACAAGATATCGCAATTCGTATCATTTGGCGACATTCCTGTTTCAGTGGGCCCACACAGGTCTATGAATACAGTGCGTGGTGTAATCTCTGATGATGACCTTCTCGAGCTGAGCGAAAGCGAACTGCTAGAAGGATGACAAGACCAAAACGTTGTGAAGGTACAAAGAATAATGATCCGGCGTGATGACAAACAAATCCCAACAAGACACATAATAATTACCGTTGGAACCAGCAACCTACCCGAATCTATTGAAACCGGTTATTGTAAGCTCCGTGTCCGACCCTACATACCCAACCCCCGTCGATGTTTCAAGTGTCAGCGCTTCGGCCATGGATCCCAAAGTTGCAGAGGGCGCGCTACTTGCGCAAAATGTGCAACCCTGGAACACTCGTCCGACACTTGCACTTCAGCAGCCCACTGCGCCAACTGTGAAGGAGATCATCCCGCCTACTCACGATCGTGCCCCTCCTGGAAAAAAGAGAAACAAATCATAGAACTCAAAGTTAAATTCAACCTATCATTCCAAGAGGCACGCAAACGCTTTTCCATACACAACCAGTCCGATCCCTCCTTCGCCGACGTGGCGCGCCGGGGCGCCCCGCCACGTTTTTCGGCGCCCGCGAAATTCACACCGAGTGTGACCGCGGTCGCGCCACCAGCGCCCCCGGCTGGAGTAGCCTGTGCTGCTCCACCCCTTTCCAAACAGGGCCAGCAGACTCCCGAGTCTGCCGGACCCCGGGCCACTGCAACCGCAGTTAGGTCCGAAACCGCCACGAATGTGCCTGCCGCGCAGGCACCATCCGCCACCTCACAAGAGGTGATGGACACAAGTCAACCTCCTCCGGCGACTGAGACGCCGAAGGACAGGCGCAGCTCTTTGGAGCGCGCCAAAAAAAGAAAAACCCCGCATTACAGGGCCCCCGAAAGGCCCTGTAACCTAAGGCAACACTTTTGTACACACAGCACCAAACTACATTAAAATGGAAACACAAATTCTACAGTGGAACGTCAGAGGGCTGCTCAGAAACCTCGACGATGTCCAAGAACTTACATAAACATTCACCAAAAGTGCTGTGTGTACAAGAAACACACCTGAAACACAAACACACCAATTTTCTACGCCATTATGTTATTTTTAGAAAGGACCGGGATGACGCGACAGCGTCATCCGGTGGTGTTGCCGTTATAGTTAATCAAGGAACAGCCTGTACGAATTTTCCACTTCAGACATCCCTTGAGGCAGTAGCCGTCAGAGCCGTTATCTTCAACAAACTGGTCACGATTTGCTCCATTTACATACCTCCACACCACCAGTTGAACAAACACGAATTCCAGTCGTTAATTGATCAACTGCCAGAACCGTATCTTCTCCTCGGAGACTTCAACGCACATAGCGGTCTATGGGGTGACTCCCGCTGCGATGCGCGAGGCCGCCTAATTGAACAGTTCCTTTTCACTTCTGGTGCGTGCCTCCTTAATCACAAAGAGCCAACATATTATAGCCTCGCTAACAATACCTACTCGTCAATAGACCTCAGCATTGCATCTCCATCACTTCTACCCTTACTCAATTGGAAGGTCATCAATAATCCCTACGGAAGTGATCACCTTCCAATAATTCTCAGCACACTAATAAATAATGAAGGTCCTCGACAGGTTCCCAGATGGCAGATGGACAAGGCCGATTGGGAAGAGTTTCGAAAAGCTACTCGCTTAAGTTGGTGTGATATGCGTGACCTCAGCATAGATCATAGATGCAGCGGTAGAATACTTCACAGCTCTTCTAATTGATGCTGCAACAAAGTGTATAACCACAGTCGGGACGGTCCGCCAAACGACGTGTCCCATGGTGGAATACCGAATGTCGAAATGCGCGAAAAAAGCAAAACAAAGCATGGCGGTTGCTTCGGGACTCGCCCACAGCCGAGAATCTTGACAGTTTCAAGAACATAAAGTCTCAAGGAAGAAGAACGCGCCGCCAGGCTAGAAGGGAGAGCTGGCAGAAATTTTTAACAGGCATTAATTCATATACACAAGAGGCGAGAGTCTGGAACATGGTTGGTAAGGTAGCAGGACGACAATCACAATCACTCCCTCTCGTAAACACACAAGGCGACAGCTTGGAAGACCAGGCGAACTCCATCGGCGCGCACTTCGAAGAGGTCTCTAGCTCGTCGCATTACACTGAAGCGTTCCAACGATACAAAACCAGAATAGAAAAACAGACACTACAGCGCAAATCCACAAACCACGAGGCATACAATGCACCTTTCTGTTTAGCTGAGCTACAGGCCTCGCTGAACTGCTGCAATGAATCTGCTCCGGGCTCCGACCGTGTGGCATACGTAATGTTGAAACACCTGCCCACTGAAACCCAACAAGCCCTCCTCTTCTGTATAATGCTGTATGGTTTTCCGGCGAGATCCCCTTGGCCTGGAAAGAAGCCATCGTTATTCCAATCTTAAAACAGGGCAAGGACCCTTCCTCAGTTTCAAGCTACAGACCAATAGCGCTAACCAGCTGTCTCCTCAAGGTTTTTGAAAAAATGATAAACCGGCGACTGATGCATTTCCTTGAGACAAACGGCCTATTGGACCCATACCAGTGCGGGTTTCGAGAGGCTAAATCCACCACTGACCACCTTGTCCGTATCGAGGCACAAATTCGTGACGCTTTCGCTCATAAGCAATTTTTTCTTTCTGTGTTCCTCGATATAGAGAAGGCCTATGACACTACATGGCGCTTTGGCATTCTCAGAGACCTTTCACTCCTAGGTATACGGGGTAGATTGTTGACCATAATCGAAAGCTACCTGTCCAATCGGACATTCCGTGTTAGAATTGGCACTGTTCTATCCCGAACATTTGTCCAAGAAACAGGAGTGCCGCAAGGAGGTGTATTGAGTTGTACACTTTTTATAGTCAAAATGAATTCCTTGCGCCTGTCTATCCCACGCAATTTGTTTTACTGCACATATGTCGACGATGTACAGGTGGGTTTTAAATCGTGCAACCTTTCCATGTGTGAACGTCAGGTTCAATTAGGTCTAAACAAGGTCTCTCAATGGGCAGAAGAAAATGGTTTTAAATTGGACGCACAAAAGAGTACTTGCGTCTTGTTCTGCAGAAAGAGGGGCCTTCATCCCGATCCCGACATCGACCTCCATGGTCAACGTCTCTCTGTACAATCTGAGCATAAGTTTCTGGGCATAATATTAGACACAAAACTAACCTTTATACCATATATCAAGTATTTAAAAAACAGGTGCTTAAAAACCATGAATATTCTAAAAGTGTTGTCACGCACTACGTGGGGTAGTGACAAGAAGTGCCTTCTCAATCTTTATAGAAGCCTCGTACGCACACGTCTAGATTATGGGGCTATTACATATCAGTCCGCGACACCAACAGCCCTAAAGATGCTCGACCCTGTTCACCATCTAGGCATTCGCCTCTCTACGGGTGCTTTTCGCACTAGCCCCGTAGCAAGCCTGTACGTAGAATCGAATGAGTGGTCGCTCCACCTGCAGAGATGTTACATGTCTTTTGTGTACTACCTCAAAGTGAACGCAGACAAAGAACACCCCCCTCACAGCACAATCAATGATATGTCCAATTCTGCCTTGTTCCACAATCGCCCTTCGTTAAGACAGCCCTACTCACTCCGTGTGAGGGGCCTCGCTGAGGAAACAGGTGTGCCACTTCTTGAGCACAGTTTGATGGCTCCCGCTGCATATCTGCCGCCATGGCAGTGGCAGCCTATAGATTGTGATACATCTTTCGTGCAAGTTACAAAGCACGCGCCTATTGCACATATCCGCACATACTTCCTCGAACTCCAACACAAGTACAGTTGTCCAGAATTTTTTACAGATGCCTCAAAGACTCACACTTCTGTCTCCTACGCTGCGGTCGGTCCATCTTTTTCAGATGCCGGTACTCTACATCCTAACACCAGCATTTTCACAGCAGAAGCTTATGCTATACATGCGGCCGTCAAACACATTGAGCATCTAAAATTACAAAGTGCAGTAATATACACTGATTCCCTGAGCGTGGTCAAAGCCCTTAAAACCCTGAAAACACACAAAAACCCTGTCCTTGTATCTCTCTACTCACTCCTATGCACAGTATACTCACACAAACAGCATGTCGTAGTGTGCTGGGTGCCAGGACACCGCGAGATACAAGGAAACGTGTTGGCAGACCAGCTAGCGGCATCCGTCAACGCAACCACTACCAATACATCTATACCTATCCCGGCACTTGACCTGAAACCTCTCTTGAAACGAAAGCTCAGGGCCTATTGGCAGAGCACGTGGGATACGCACACAGAAAATAAACTGCACGTTATTAAGCCGCAACTTGGTGATTGGCTGCCAGTATCAAAATCACGTCGCACAGAAGTTACACTTACAAGGCTAAGGACAGGACACACACACAGTACACACTCACACCTTTTGTCTGGTGGCGATCCACCTTTGTGTGACAGATGTGGAGAACCACTAACCGTGCTTCACATTTTAATTCAATGCAAAGAACTAGACACTCTTAGAAAACAACACTTTCCATCACCCTACCGACATCACATACCATTTCACCCATCAATGTTCATCGGTAGGGAACCACTTTTCAAACATGAATCATTGTTGGCATTTTTAAAGGACGTGCGTAGTTTCCATGTGATATATGCAGGCAATCCGTAGCACGACCTCTCCACAGAGGTCGCTGCTGCGGTGATTACATGAAACAAAGCACCTGCCTCCTGGTCCTTGGAGCAAGGGCGTTGACGAGGCACTCGTGCTGAAGCCATATATCCCCATGATAGTTTTATCACGACCACTCGCCATTCATTCTCACTACACACACGTCATGTCACTCTCATTATTTTAATACTTATGTTTTACCCGCCTTAACGCGAGGAATTTTAAGGCCCTTATACAGCCCCTTACCATAATCATTGTACACATCTCTTGCCACATTGCCTGGCGCTCTTTGGCCATCAAATGGCCCTTGCGCCATTAAACACCATACATCATCAACATATAAAAGACAAGAATTGCACCCTTGTGCGTGTCTCTTATGAAGGGGGTGACACTGTATGTATTTTCTGTGAATACATTTCAGTTTGAGTCAGTACTTGTGTAAGGAAGAAGATGGAAAAGAAGACGCAAGAGGACGGCTCTTAGAGAGGGAAGAAGAAGAAGAACGAGAATAAACAGTAATGGCGACCGAATTGGACTTGTGATTTCTCGGTGTCGTTACAATTTGGCGCAGTCTACTGCAGGATCCTGTGCTACGCGTCTGAACAGTTCCGGTTTTCCGACGACCATGTACATCGACGTCGCTGCAAGACGTGTCAAGACGGTGAGCGTTTCATGTTGCATCTATGGTGGAAAGTCGACCTGTTCGCGTAAGCTCTGACTGTTCGGCGACATATCGCCCATTCTCGAAGAAAGAAATGAATCACGAGGAACTTAAAACGGCCATCGCGCATACTGCTTGGCTGCATACTGAAGATAGACCGCGTGAAACCGGACTCGCAAAAGAGGAGATTGCTGAAACAGAGAACGCGTTAAGAGGCAGATATTTTTCGAGATATATTCAAGTTGCAGGAAGAAAATAGCAAGCGGCAACAACATCTGTTGGAGCTTATAATGCAGACAGGCCTTGACCGATCTCTGAAACCACCAAGGGAAGTAACTAAGCCAGAAATTTACGATGGATCCTCATCAATGAGTGCTCAGGCCTGGCTTGACTTCTACGAATATGCGTGTGATCAAAATTTTTGGCATCACGATCGCGACAAAATAATGCACATGCGATTCTACCTGGGAGGCGTTGCGCAGTCGTGGCATGACATCCGAGTAACAGAGAAGGCCGAAAACCCTTGGGCGGATTGGAGGCAGAGCTTTCTAGCGACATTCTGTGAAAGCAAGTTTCGAAGTTGGAACCGTGCAATAGCCTTGAGGTACCTCTCTGGCCCGGTTACGAACTACTTTTTCGACAAATGGAGGCTATTGCATGCAGCGGACTCTGCACTCTCCGACTCGTCACTTGTGTGCCTCATAACATTGGGACTTCCTGAATGCATGCAGCGCCATATTCAGCTTGGAACACCACGCACGCCAGAGGAGCTACTGCAGATTATGAAGCTGTTGCTCGTTCAACCGCGACAGTCTTCGGCGAGAGAAGTGACCACCGCTGAAATGTTTCCAGCACCTGGATGGCCAGACCCATTAAGCGAACCCGAGCCGTCTACGAAAAACACAAGGCAGACGAAGAAAAAGAAATTTATCAAAGGATGTTCTGACGACCTTTCATCCCAAACACGTGAAAAGATTTATCTCACAGACCGCGCCAAGCTAATATACGTGTCTGCACAAGTCAATGGGAAGGAGGTGAAAGCTCTGGTTGACAGTGGAGCATCAATCACTGTCATTAACAAGGACGTGATTGCCCAGCTTAGTATTAGGAAAGATTGTCCCGTCATCGTGTACGGTTATGATGGAAGGAAACAACTCTATGATGAATGGGCAGATATCTTCATTACGTGTCAGGGCAAGAGTACGACTGTAAAAGCACTGGTCCTTCACGGAGTGAAGTATCAACTTCTTTTGTCCCGCCCCGTTATGCAAGAATTGCGTTTGAATCTCTATTGGGACGGACAAGTTACCGCGCATGATGACCGTCTGCTGGCTACCTTTACAGCTGTTGCCGAAGACCACCCCCGCAAGCCTACTGCCGCAGAAGATGTCATTCGCATGTATCCTGAGTTACTTTGTGTTGGCGGATACCCCAAGGCGACGACTAAGTTTGAAGTACCATTTGAGCTCAGAGATACGGCCATAGTGAAGCGGAAGGCTTACAACATGTCCAGAGAAAAGAAGCTGTGGCTGAAGACAGAGTTACAGAAAATACTTGATGCCGGCGTCATACGTCCTTCTACGTCTCCTTATGCTTCGCCGATAACAATTGCACCAAAAGAGGACGGAACATTTCGTCTATGCACCGACTACAGACAGATAAACAAGCAAACTGACTTGTTCCCTTTTCCCATGCCACATATAGATGAAATAATTAATGAAACTGGAGGCTGCAAGGTTTTTTCTCGTCTGGACCTTTGCAAAGGCTTCTGGCAAGTACCTCTGCAAGAAGAAACAAAGAAGTTCTCAGCTTTCATTACACCGTTTGACGTGTATGAGTACAACCGCCTCCCATTTGGTTGGAAGAATTCTCCAGCCTGGTTTCAGAAGATGATGAACAGTGTTTTGAAGCCTCACTTGGGAATCTTCTGTAACGTTTACATCGACGACATCCTTGTGTACTCACGTTCAAATGAGGAGCACTCTGAACACCTTGGAAAAGTTCTACAAGCCCTTAGTGACGCGGACCTGAAGATAAATGAGAAAAAGAGTGAATTTTATAAGTCAAAAGTCGTTTTCCTTGGAAGAGTGTTTGACGGAACTACCAAAAGTACGAAGCAGGAGTCCGTCCAAAGGATCACGACACTTACAAAGCCACATGATATTCACTTCGAGTTTTTCTAGGACTCGCAGGCCACTTCAGGGGTTTTATTAAAGATTTCTCGAAGATGACGAAGTGCTTGACGGAGCTCACAAAGAAAGAAGTGACTTTTGTTTGGACCGAAGAATGCGAAAGGGCGTATCAAGAACTTGTACGACGTATCTCATCGGACCCTGTTCTTACCTACCAGATTACAGTTTACCTTTTGAGATGAATACGGATGCTTCCAATTATGGCACAGGGGCTGTTTTGTACCAAAGAGACGTCAATTCACCCCCAGCTCAGCAGCTGAGGGTTATTGGATACTACTCCTACACCTTCAACCGTACTCAGCAGAATTATTCGACAACTGAGAAAGAGGCTCTTGCCGTTTTAATGGCGGTCCATTACTTCCGGTCATACATCGACGGAAGAAAGTTTGCTTTGTACACGGATCATCAAGCTCTAATGCACCTTTTTCAATATGACAGAGCCTAGAGGGAAATTGGCCCGATGGGTCAATGAACTACAGCAATACGACTTTGACGTCTTCCATCGTGCAGGTAGTCATCTCACAGACGCAGATGCCCTGTCTCGATTGGCAGTCGAGATCCCGCATGGAACCATAAACTTGACAACCTTATGGGAAGGTTATGAAAGCCTGCACTTTGAGGATAGCAAGTTCACTGTACCAGAGACACTGATTCCAAAAGTGCTTCGCTTGTACCACGACAGCCCGGAATCGGGTGGTCACGATGGGTTCTGGCGAACATACAACAAACTTCTTAAACGGTTCACATGGACAAACATGAAAAAAGACATCGAAGACTATGTCAAGTCGTGTCACTTGTGTCAGGTGAACAAAGCAAAATACCGTCCTCGACCCGACGAGCTCGTCTTGCCAAATCACTCGGAGAAACCCTTTGAGGTCGTGCACGTGGACTTTGCGGAATTGGAAAAGAAGAGTCCTGGAGTTCGCAAGACGCAGTCTTTCTTGATTGCCATAGACCAGTGCACCAGAATGGTAGCGGCGCGTCCTGGACGAGAAGACGCCAACAGCGTTATGGCATTGCTTGACAGAGCGATATTCTCACAGCTGAAAGTTGTCATATCTGACAATGGACCCGCATTCATAAGCAAGAAGCTTCAGCAGTGGGCAGATAGCCGTGGTATTACACTACGCCGTTGCGCTCCATTTCACCCGCAGGCAAATGGAATGGCTGAAAGGGTCATCCGTGACATCAAGCAATTCATGTCCATGTACCCAACATTTAAAGGCGGATGGAAATGCTGCCTAGAAGCGGCTGTGGCTCACCACAACAGAACGCACACTACGAGTCTTGGCTGCAGCCCGCATTTTGCTGCCTATGGCGAAGTTCCGATACTGCCAGCCGACAAAGAACTTAAAATCGATGACAAGCTGCAATTGACTGAACACCGGAAAACCAATCGCGAACAAAGCAGGTACCGAAAGGCGATGAAGCTCCAATTTGACAAGCGACACCAAGGACACAGGCCGGATATTGGACTGAATGATCTTGTGCTCGTGAGGAAGGGTCTGCCGGGTAGCGACACAAGAATTCTTGGACCGTTTCAAGTCGTAAAAATATCAGTACAGCAAGGTGTGCTAAAGACCATTGGCTACCTCAATGACGGACAGCTTGAATTTGCCGCTACAAGCAACGTTCTTCGGTATCACCCCAGGAGGGGTGACGACAAACAACGGGGGGAGTGTAAGGAAGAAGATGGAAAAGAAGACGCAAGAGGACGGCTCTTAGAGAGGGAAGAAGAAGAACGAGAATAAACAGTAATGGCGACCGAATTGGATTTGTGATTTCTCGGTGTCGTTACAACTTGTTTGTGTCCCGCTCTTTCCGTGTCCCGTTTGATTGCACTTCAAAAATTTCACAATGAATCTATAACAACTAGATTTGCCTATTAACCTTCCTGCATTGTTGACCCGCGTAAACATTATACGAAAAATGTACTCTCACCGTTTGGCATGG
>JALIZH010019676.1:0-18280 GCA_030522465.1 Rhipicephalus appendiculatus | reverse complement strand
TTAAACAAACCCTTGTGGTAGCTGTAGTACACTCTAAGAAAAAAGGGAGTCAAAAGCGGATCAAAAGACCGTGATTCCCTTCGGATCGTCACTTGACCCCTTTTGGAAGGTAGAGGCAGAGAAAGAGAGTTAGCATTTTTTAAAGGGAGTCAGAACACTCTCGCGAAGCGCCTTTCGATTGACTCCCGGGATGCAGGCGTGGTCATACATATCGCGCGTTTGCCGATCGGCGTCGTTGTGACGGGCTCGCGAGCCCCAACGCCACACTGTCACCGCCGGCGCGGCGCCTCCGCCACCTCCGCTGCGTGCTCTCTCCCTCTCCTCCGTCTTTTGGAATGCGCTGCGTTAGTTGTGCTGGTCGCTGGTCGCGTGTCTTGTAGTTTTCAGTTCGAGCGTGCGTATCTTCGGTGGCTGCACTCCAGGCTCCGTGCTCGAAGTGACGCTTGGAGTGAGGAATATTTTTGGAGCAGCGGACACGGACAACGTGCGCCTGTTAACGGTGAGTGTACTGCTTTCGCATGTACGAATTACACAGCTTTAGCTGGGCGTCTGCAACAGCTATGCGGAAGTAGGCTGGCAGCCATTTCCAACGGTAGCCTGCGTCCGCGGGGCTGTTGCAGATGCCCAATTAAAACTGTTACTTAACGAGCTGAGACCGCTATGCGCGTTGTTGTGCAAGTGACTGCAATCCCTGTATCAAGGGCCATTATTTTCTGATCGCACATTCTGTCTGCACTGATGAAGATGCTCGATATCATTTTGAGGTGCGCTTTAGTCTACGTCATAATAACATTTCCATGGATACTCGATTGTGCAGCGGCTTCAGCGCGTGTAAACATGAAAAAAAATAATCCTCTGTGTACAGGACACATAGACGCACTGTATATAATGGCTTTTGTTGTTGGCGTAAAGACGGTAGTTTTGAGGTGCAGATATAGTATGATGCTTTCAGCACGTACGCGGTAGTCGCTTAAATGTTTAGGACTCGCCTCGCCGATACCGGGAAAAGCTCTAGACTTTCAACGGCGCGCGTTGTTGCGGCCGCCGTCGTGCGCACTTTTCCCTCGTTTCTGTTTGCTCTTTTCGTGTTTTGCCTACATCTGCGATGACGTTCGGAGTTATAACAAAATGGAGTGAGTATACGTTACTGTGGGAGCTATGTGCGTTAATTCTAGCATAAGCCATGTCTGAGCTACTTTATGAGAGTTGTTTTACACGATAACGACAAAAAAACACGGTTTCTAACCATGCCTCTTTGCATTTGTTGTTTTGTTGTGAGCCTTCATTATGTCTGTGTAAATCACTTATTGTGTAGGTATTGCAAACTCTTACTATGATTCCGTTTCCTCATTACGATGTCACGTTCTTTTTTTTTGAGGTTCCATTTTTTATGGCTGCTCACGCTGAACAGGAGCGACAACATAGCAAGTCACAAGTCTGATTCCTCCAGCCTTCACGACTTTTCGATTCTTAATCATAAGGAATAAATGTGGAAACATGATACCGATATCTGCTGTTTATTTTGCACGACATGACACTATGCACATCACAGTCACACATTTTTGGTTGGTTATACTCATACAAGCATGTAAACGAGGAATACCTCAACTGCTTCATCTTTGGTGGAAATGGTGTGTTGTTTTGAGTTTTATTAAAATAATGCTCAAATTGAACTACTCTTTTTTTTTTTTTTTTGCAGTCGCTGGGCACAACGGCAAGTATTAATGGAGTTGCTTAGAATGAATACTTCACTATTTCCAGCAGTAGTCGCGCAAAAGTAGAGCATGGGTCAATTTAGCAGCTTAAAATAGCCGTAGAGTCGCTTGACGCTTCGGTGGGTGTCAATTGACCCGCGTAGGAGCGTCACCGGCAAGGGTCGTCTGACTCCCTCAGAAGTGGTAGTGTGATCCTTCGCATAAGAGTCCTCCCACTCTTCTTAAGAGGGTTCCGGGGACTCTCCTGAGCGCGCCCACTCTGACCCACCAAGAGAGTCACCGTGACTCTCCAAAGAGAGTCGTATACGTGGCAAGTCGGAACTCTCCGAAAAGAGTCAGGTATACTCTTTTTTTTTCTTAGAGTGTAGTTAACAGCGAGAGCACTAAGCAGAGAAAGAAGTGTGATAGCCTGAAGAGCGTCGCATACTGGACGCAGAACTAAGGTCGCCATCCCGCAGCAGGTCAAAGTGTGGTTGAACGCCATGGCTGGTATAGAGAGAAACGCGAAGCGCGTCATGCCGCCCCTGTTGCACAGCCGCCATTTTCCTCGGGGCGAGCGGAAGTGGGAAACGTGGCGTTACAGCCAGGTGACAGAGAGAGAATGGTTGGGGGAAAGAAGATAAAAAAGGGCGCTATCTTCTGCCTCCAGTCGTGGGGGCGCGGCTTAGCGCCCTTAGGGATGACGAAGGGGAAGTAAAGGTGATAGGAAGAAAAGAAGTTAGAAAGAAGGAAAGAGTAGCATGTCGAGAGGGTATTTTGTCAGCACAGTCGGGAGCACGGAAGCAAATCATTCGGCTGTAGTGAGGCGAAATGTATTGGAACCGCGAACTCGAGAAACGCTCCCAGGGCTGGTATCTTCGACCACGCGGGAAAAATGAGACCAAGCAAGCAATATCAGCTCACCATCCTGCATCCTTCAGTGGTCAGAGCAGGACAAGAGGAAATATATTCTCCAGTGTTTGGTCGTCGCCGCATCCGCGGCACGCAGGCGATGAGTAGCGACCCTTGGAGTATATGCGTGCCGCAGGCCAGACGCTGCCGGTCCGCAGCCGAAGCAGCAAGCACCAATTGCCTCTCTGCAGACCTGTCTCCGATAGAGGTAGGGGCGGTTTGCCGCTTGTCATGCGCATGTCACGGTGCGCCGTTGGTCGCAGCTGCCGCACTCATTGCCGAGAGTAGAGAGGCTAGCTATCGAGAGTATAGTCCCAAAGGACTGCCACCTTGGTTACTGGGGTGTCGCTGTGATGTGCTGCCTTAGCGGCGGCGTCGGCCTCCTCGTTCCCAGCTATTCCAACGTGCGAGGGGAGCCAGTGGAGGAACAGACGCACACCGCTCACTCTGATGGCTGTGAGATTGGCACGAAGCAGCAGTATCGCAGAGCTATTTTGGGTTTCGATGGATGCTACGAGCGAGGTCGACGCTTTTAAGACGCTTGGGCCAAGGTCGCCACATTGAGGTGTGTTCAGGCATCGACAAAATTGCACTTCTCCCATTGAAAACGCGCCGAACTAGACAGACGCCTAGGAGGTGCTAATCGTGGAGGCCACAGTAATGATGAATTACTTTGCTTTACCGCTTCCAGAAGGCGACACCACCCCGCCGACCAAGAGCACCGTGAGAGGAAAGTGTTTGTTATTCAAAGAGCAAGAAGGAGAAACAGATAGATGAAGAGAGAGGAAGAAATAAAAAGGAACAAAGACAAAAAATACCGATAGAAAAAGAAAAAGAGAAAAAGAAACAGAGGGGAAAAGAAAGAGACAACTGAAGAGAAACAAAGAAGGCTACCTAGCTCCACACGTCCATCAGACTTGGCGGCCCTAGTGCAAAGCTACCTAAATTTTTTTGTGGCTTCCCACAATGCGTTACGAAGTAGATCGACGTGTCGTGTTGTGTGCCTATCGAGGGCTTACCAGGCATGTAGACTACGCTGGCGTTTATAGGGTAGCTTATGGCCCGAGGTAACGTCACCACCCACGTTAAAGCACAGGGTGCATGGTTCGGTACGATTATGTGCATATGATACAGAGCGTTCGTCAGAGTATTCTTTCGGACGACTGGAAGGTGAAAGCCATCTTTTTGTTCTTCTAAGTCGAATGCAGTTATTGTTCCTGCCCTGGCACCCCCCCCGAAAGCTTCGTGCTCCTAAAATGTTTTTCCACTGCCTTTGGGATTGGAGGCACCTGGCCTGGTTGTGTACTACCTCCGTGATTGGCACACCATTGACCAAGCTACAATGTCACGTGATCAAGTCATCACGGCGACGTCATATGGTGACGTCATCCCGTGATGACGATTTCGTTAAACACGCCTGTTGACGCCGCCGACGCGGGGCACCGGTGGGTTTTCGCGTTTGCTGAGGCATCTCAGGTCTTTCGCCTTAATATTACCTACTGTTTTTGATGGGTGTGCTCTTGAATGCTGTATGATTTGTTTTTTTTCGTATTTGCTTGCGTAGTACACTTCTTGCAACTCCTCTTTCAGAAGAACCCATGCCTCGTACCGAGGAAACTACGGTTGCGGCTGAGGTGACTGCAACGTCGGCCAGCAGTCTGCCCACGGAAGCGTCACTATGGTGCTCTCATGGCGAGTTCAGCTGCGGAGACGACGTTACGTGCATACCATCATTGTTGCAGTGTGATGGCGTAGCCGATTGCCTCAATGGACGTGACGAAGACTGTAGTACGTATAAATGGGCCCGTCCTAATTGCTAGTATCCCACAATTTTGATTGGTCTGTTTTTTATGCCTCTCCAACCTACATTCTTCAACGGGGTTGGCGACGCCCACTTTTTGACCAAAAAGAGAAAGAATCGCAGAGTACCTTGTGCACCTGCCTCAGTCGGCTCGAAGCTGAAAGCCGTCATTTTTTCTCCCAAGCGAATGTATTGAACCTCCCGTGCCCCTGTCCGAAAGCTTTCGGCAAGTAAAGTGTTTTTTCAACGCCTCCGAGATTGGAGGAATTATAAACTTCTTACGCCTAACCTTTCTTTGCACTGCCTGCGGGATCGGCCGACGTTTGACCGAGCAGTGATGTCATGTGATGACGTCAACATGTATGTGACGTCACGGCGACGTCACAAGGTGATCAGGATTTTGCATCATTTGTGTTGACACCGTGGACGTGGGACGCCGGTCAATTTTCGTGTTTGATGAGGCATCTATGGCTTTGGCTTTTACCTTATTGTAGACGTTCCTAAGAAAGCGCCGTGCCGTCACTTTACTGCTGCATTCAGTCACGTGCAACGAGCCCTGGTTGACCCTATATGGTGCTGGTTAGTGTTAACTAAATGATGACTGATGCCTTCGGATGTTGTTGGCAAATGTTGAATAAATTATGCTTACTGCCGGCTAGCGTTACCAAATTATGACTTTTGATGGTTTATGGAAGCGAAATGATGCTAAATATAGTACGGAATAATATTTACAACGCGGTTTTATAACAAAATTTTTCGTCATCATCATCATCATCGTCATCATAACTATTATCATCATAATCTTAATATTTTTAGGTACTCTGAAGGACCACAGCTTCTCTCAACAATCTGCATTGGGCCCTGTCGCGTGCTTGCTTATCTATTTTTATGCCTGCCTGAAAAATTTATCATGTAATCATCCCACCTAACAGTTAGCTGTTCTTGGCTGCGCTTCTCCTTCCTTCGCGCCCAACTTTTTCCCTCCAACTGTTCCCTGGCTATCTATCTGTCCTACGTACTCCGTGGCCTGCCGTACTCAACAGTTTACTCCAAATGTCGCGCAGAATATCGACTACTCCTGCCAGTTTTATGGTACATGTTGAAGTTTTTCTGTCTCTCCATTTAGCGACTATAATTTTCCGCTCCATCCACGCCGTTTATCATTTCCTGAATACCGTGCGAGAAAGGAGAGGCTATTCGCATTTGGGCAATAGCGGCGATGTTGAAATAGGCTTGAATTTTGTACTCCCATTTTTTAAACTGATGCCTTTACGCAGTTTTCAATGTGTAGGGTGGCTCATTGATATGTGAGAAAAGGCTGTTGTGACCCGGGATGTCGCGGCTCCAGATACAGGTCGTGGTATCCCGCCGCTGCCCCCAGTTGTTGCGACCGGCCTTTGCAGGCACCGGAGACCCGGGAGGAAGATGCCGAGGCAGCATGAAGAGTCCGAAGAGAAACTGTACAGAGGTTTAATTACATAATTTACAGGGCGAACATCTCGTGATACAAGACGATGATTTCGCTGCATCGTGACGATCTCGTCGTAGGCCCGTGTCGAAGCTCTCCGAATCCTCCGAATCCTCAGGGAGCCCGCAGGGGCTGATTATAAAGAGTCTCTTTTCCCCAGATCCCTAGATGGGGGAACAGCTCCAAATTGCGCTGTCCAATCACACGACACACACCACTTCCGACGGTGCCGCCCACACCCGCCCAGGTCCACGTGCCTGACAGGGGTGTTGCCACAGCATTGCACCAGGGGCACCAAGGTGGTGGCGTGAGAAGACCGCAGGATGAGGGGTCCTACGCTCGTACTTCATGGCGCATCAAGCTCCGCCGCTCGACACGCAATTAGCCGGACGGGTTGTCATCCGCGGCGACGCTCTCGTTGTCCCCTCAAGAAAGGTGTGGCGACCGAAAACCATTGCGGTCGTCTCGCCGAACACCTTGCGCGTCGGACTGCATGGCGCCTCACTTCCCGGCTAGGAAGGACAATACACGTTTTTGAACGTCTGTCAGCGGGCCAGCAGCCCCTCGGAGACTTGTTCCTAGAACAGGGAACGCCGCTCCTCTGTCGGGCCAGGCGCCGGTCATAACAAGGCTAACTATTATTTAATAAACATGACTTTTTCATAAAATGAATCCGGCATAAAGTGGGGGTGAAAATCGTTCAGAGAGGCCAGTGTGCTGCAGTGGACGTAAGGTACCCTGATCATGATGATATTGACGATGATCATTGTAATGCATTGTGCTGTCAAGAACATGAAGAAGAGCAGGTGTTGTTCATCTAGAAGGGAAGAAATAATCAATGACAAGGTTACGATGTCAAATCCCCCCACTGCACATTTACCTTCAAAAGTCTGGTCTTTCTCAGCCACATTTATGGCTGGACCATTTATATTTGACGTGCCGGAGGTTTAAAATTCAAAGTAAAAGACTCCTATAGAAGAGACGCTCTGAAAGATCGGCTTGAGTTTGTCACTGCCAGGGCTTCTTTCCTTTGGTGCTACCACACTTGGTTTTAGCCACAGCAGTGTTTTCGACGCTGTATGCAATATTCTACGGGTATGGAAGACTAAAAGAATTTAGTGTTAACAGTTACGTATTTTAGTTTCCTCTTTGATCACTTCTTTCTTAGATCGCAGTTGTTATCTATGAATCTAATGTATACCTTATCTGTTCACACGAATATTGGGTTACGTCTCAGCTTTTCATTTTTAAACCTATTCACTGAACGAGCGAATTAGTTAGTTAATCAAGGTGCCATCCAATTCTTGGCCGATACGCCAGTGGATTGCGTTCAGTGCTTCGAGAAGCAAAAACAACATCGACAACATGATTCAACTGCGTATCTTGGCTGGTCCTCATGCTTCAATATAGTGCAAAATTTGCCAAACTAGAGTCATACACACAGAGACATGTTCCTTAATTTTGTGCTGTCATACAGTTCTGGCATGTAAGTGCTTGTCGCTTTTTCTTTGCAGAAACGTGGAACCTGTGCAAAGAAAATGAGTTCTTCTGCCCCAGTCGATCTCCCAGTGATTGTCTTCCAAGGGCATTCCTCTGCGATGGTCATGACGACTGTGAAGGTGGTGCAGATGAATCTCTTTGTGAAGGTGCGTACATACAGTAGAGACATTACTCGGTAGCTTCTATACTCGAGAAATATGGCCCCTCCCGATGATGGATTTAGGCCATCTGATTGCAGCTTAGCGCGGAATACATACTTGTGAGGAATACTTTTCAATCCATCTTCTCGGGTAGCATATAACAATAATCAATAATTATCTGCGTTATTAACAATCGCTTTTTGAGAAAAAGTCACAGTTTCACCGCAAGGGCGAAACAATGAATGCGATAGCAAGAAATTGGAATATCACACGAAGATCGACGAGCAGCTCAGTACTTGCAGCTTCCCGCTGAAGCACAAGGACGGACGCTCCAAAAGGACGCGCAGGTACACACAGGACAAGCATGAACTAACAACTATCATAGTTGTTAGGCCTTTGTGTTTGAGCAACGCGCTGCAAGTGTCGACAACGCAGAACCCGACGCTCTTAGATATTTCTTTTTCCGTCAAAGTGTGGGGCGCGGAATAACCCGTTTGCGTCTCCTGCCACGCGGTGGCGTCTGAAGCAAGGTGCGCGCGGTGTTTTTTTAGATGTGAAGCATCTTATGGCGAAACTTAATCCGGTGGTGGTGGTGGTGGTGGTGGTGGTGGTGTGCCGCGTGCCCTCCCTTACTGCGCATGCGCAAATCCCTTAAAAAATAAATAAAAAACCTCCTTTCCCCCTCTCTCTTCTCTAGGCATCCCTCCCCGCGGCAACCACACCCCTCACTGCGCATGCGCCTCCCCTCCTCTCCTACGCTCCCCCCTCTCTCGCCTCGCGACGCCGACGCAGGCAGCGTCTGCTAGCGAGTTTCCTGGTTGAAAAACCCACTGCTCGCGCTGCACAACCGTTCACTGGCCACTCCATATATATGGCAATGGATTTTGACCTGCAAGGTGGTGCCGGTGGGAGATTTCTCTTGTGCGTTGTTGAACAATAAAAATTCGCAGCGTGCGCGTTAACTAAAAGCGGACTGCGGGTCTCTGTGTCCAGTCGGAGTCTTCTGTCTCTCATTGCCCGTTAACAGCGATTGGCATGTTCCAGTAGGAAACACCGCTCCATCACTGCGTGCTTTGCGCCTCCCCAGTTTTCTCTCCTGCGCAACGCTGCGATGAGCGCCAGCGTCAACGCCGCCGCCAGTGTAAGCGCTAGCGCCCGCTGCTTCACATCTACACATGGTTCCCTTTAGCGGGAGATGGTGTAATTTTTTTTATTATTTATTTTAATTCCATATCACGAGTGGGTACAGAAAGGGACCCCCTTTTCGTGCGCGTCTCAAGGGCAGTTTTCAAACTGAAATAAAATTTAGGGGCGTTGGTCATAGAAAATACGCCCAATCTCCTGCGAGATCTGCATACCGCCAACGGTAAATGCTGTCTGTAAAAATCGTGCCGTTATTGCGCCGGCGCATGCATGGCGTGTGGCTGAGTGAATAAAAAAAAATGGCGTGTGGCTGAGTGGTTTAACGCAGCGCGCTGGAGAGCGAGCGGTCGCTGCTTCGATTCCTCGGTCGGGTGCTTCAGAATTTTTTCTTCTGATTTATTTTTCTTTATTTCTTTTTTATATATATACATACATATACATATCCGGGGCATGACGGCGACGGCAAAAATCAGCCGAGAGCGCCCATATATTTTCTATCGCAATAAAATCATTTACATATGTCTCGCCATGCTCGTAATAGTCTGCTATACGAACACGTTGCGTTCACGGTGATGGACGACATATGAAAACTGCGACTCACTAATTTTATTATTCGCTCGGCGAACTGACACTCAAGCAAAATAATAGGGCAGTGGTTCACTATGAAAACGTTATGTATGTGTGCATTTTCCCCCACAAATGCAGGAAACATTCCAGCGTAATTATTTGTGTTAGCTTGCGTTCAAGTTTGTCTAGGGATATTAGCGCGAAACCCTGCAACACTTCTTGAGCATGGTCAGAAAACGCTGCCAATCGGTGGTCGAGGCTGCAGAGAACACGTGAGGAAAACATTATAGCGCCGCACATTGTTTGTAAATTACAATAATTTCTCAAAGTAAGCTAGAAATCACTTGTTTTTCTTTTCGACAAGTGATGCCATCAACCAAAGTCCATGGCCATTGGCTGACTTGAGCATCGTGAGCTCCATAGTTACCACTGCCGCTACTTGGATGCCGCCATGCGCCCGCTCGCGCACTGGAAATCACACTGAAAGTAAGTGAAGTGTTCGAAGACAAGGGGCAAGGAGCTGCAGACATAGTTTTTAACACGAAAGTGTTTTATGCCGGGTTCCACCAAGATTTCAGTGACGTACTTCCGTCACGGAAATGACGTCGAAAAAATACACATGATCAGAAGACAAAAAAGTTCCGTCAACGGGAGTCGAACCTACGACCTCTAGGTCCGCGACAAGAGATGCCGGGCACGCTATCCACTGCGCCACGGTCACATACCTTGCAGGCTTTAAAAACAAGCCTTTTATATCTACCACTGTCGTCCCACAGTGCTCTTGCTAAGAGAAGTAATGTATTATGACCGTGAAATGCACAATTAGTTTCTTCAAACCGTTATTTCTCCGCGTCCGTCCCATTCGGCGTGTTTCGAATAGTAAACGTGCAATTTTGCTGACGCATTAACACACTGCCAGGTGGCGACCCTACCCCTAGCATCCACACTCGTAGCATCCGTCCATACCAAAAATAGCTGTGCGACGCGCGAGTGCGTCGCGTGTCCGTAACTCCGCGTCCCTAGCCATGTTCCTAGCTCGCCCCGCGAAAAATCGCAGCCGGCCAACGGGGAAGACACGACGCGCGTTGCGTTTCCTCTGGTCGGGCAGCGTTGTTCAATAACTCTAACATGCCGCGAGTAGGCGACCTTAGCCCAAGTTCGGCGCGCAATCATTGACGCTCTTCTGGCTGTCACACCGCTTTCAATGACTCCGCTCTCACCGTACAGCTACCACAGGCATCTATGACCACAAGGGTTTCATTAATTATTCATCATAGACGTTAGTCGTCGGGATACAAATGTAGCATCAAACGTCAACGTGGATGCATTCACGTTAAAGGGTGCTATAACTGTCAACACACGAATAGACATTGTGCAAGCTCTCTTATATAAATGTGCAGTAAACATTCGACTACTTCTGTAAGGACACGTTTCACTTTCGTGTTATACCGATTCCTATGACAGAGGGATCAACCATGTTTTTGCATTTCCCATACTCCCTCTGCGTAGCTTTCAGCGAACGTTCTGGCAAAGAAACAGAGAGAAAGCGCTTAAAGTGTGCAGGAAAACCCTCGAACTCCGTTCGTATATCGTGGATTCTAGCAATATTTGCGCTAGTGAGTTAGCGAGGCGATGAACTTCGTTAATAAAGCAATCCGATGATTACATGGAAAAGTATTGTAGGGCCCCTTTCATGCCCCGCACAAAATGAAGGTTTCTTATTTGTGGTATTGTTGACAGCATTTGAAAAATGTTTGATAGATGAATGAGTGTGTTCAACTGAGAGATAACAATGACGTTTGTCCAACAGGAAGAAACGGTTACAAAAGAACGATGTGTACTCGATATTATAATTTGTGCATATGTTGCGCAGCATTTAGGTATTTTTTCCTGAAGAATTCATATTTGCTTTAAGCTCCATCACCACAGAAAGAGTTGGGGCATTATTATCCAAGTACTATGGCCCTCTTTTATTTTCAAGCAGCATGGCCGCCAATCAACGCGCGTGTTGTATCCCACATTTCTCCCACTCGGAGCTGACAGTGAGAGAGAGGGGACAAAAGCAATTCATCGTGTGTGGCGTGGTTCTGTGAGTTGAGGATAAAGAGGCTCTTCGAAAAGCTATGAATCACAAATACAGCTTGCACATCTGCAGAATTTCTGCGATGGTCTTATAACTGTAACTTTTGTCCAGGAAATTCTCACCGCGGCTTTGATGAAGCATGTACCAAAATTGAAGCCGCTCGCTAACATTATTCCTACTAGATACATTTTATAAAATCAGAGCACAAAATTTTTTCAGTTGAATTTTACACTGTAAAGTGATTATTTAAAGGGGTCGTGAAAAGAACGTGAAGCTGCCCGGTTGTAATTTTCCCTGCTTCAAAAATGATTAGACGTGCCAATTCCGAAATAATTCGGCGCAATATTCTGAGTATAATTAATGACGCCCGTTTGAAATCGCAGTTTTCTTGGACTCCTAAACGACCGTGCGGCACCACCGGCCGCCATAGACACTAACGGGTGACGTCAGTGTGACGTCATGTTAACAGAAGTTATAAACACAGCGTTACTTTCTTGTGGTTTTGGTCTAAAATAATAGATTTATAGGAACCCAGAAAAAAAATTAACGCAATTTTTGCGCTCTGAGTTAGATACTGTGCAAGTACAGCAAGTGGCCTGTTTGGTTCCTCTTTCAAGTACATCGGCGCTTCGTCAAGTGTGCATTCTTGCCTTCCCGGTTGCCGTCCCTTGCTCAGAGCAGCGTCCCAGTTTTTTCTTACCGGTTGCGCTAGGTCGCGTTTCACGGCTTGTTTCGAGTGCCTTAGTCCTCGCTATGCAATGTGTGTGCGTCGTGAGACAGTGGCGCACAACTTATCACAGTGTAAACAACGTTTGGTATGATGCTACGGAGCTCGATCAACTATTGCTCAACAGACATCGCTGCGTTGCCATGTTTTGTCGACGACACAGACTTTTCATTGGCTGACTTAAATTGACGTCAGCTGTACAGTTGAGAGGAACGCGAGCTGGGGAACCGAAATAGCGCTTTTATAGATATTAAGTGAACCCAGACGATGACACGAGTCGAGGTATTCGCAACTTTCACAGATGGTAGCGCCGCCATGCGGCAGCCGTCGTAACTGTCGTTTGGGGGATGCCCACGCAGCCAGCCCATGCCGGCGTACAGTCGGCATCAGTGCGGCGGTTCGCAGGTGGTTTATTTTTAGTCGCTGGCGATTTTTACGACGGCTTTTTCTTAATTCTGTAGTGAACTACCGAAGTCAGACAGGTACTGCGAGTCGTAGTAGCAATTATTTGCTTTATTGTTTCCTCACTACGAGCTACAAGTACAAGAAATACTACATGTGCTGGGTGCCGCTGTGCACGCGCCGTCCATTTAGCCTTCCAGTCAAAGGCGAGGTTTCCTGGAACAGGGTAGCTGGTTTCCTGCTTTGCACGAGCAGTAACCCTGCAAAAGAGAGAGAGAAAAAAAACATTTGTGCTCGCGGCATTTCAGTAGAAGCATACGCGTGCGCAGGGTTCTTCAGGTGGAGGGCGAAGGTTCATCGCAACGCCTCCCGCCTCCCCCCCCCCCCCCCCCCCCACTCGTGCGCACACCTATGAGTAGAAGTAAAGAAGCACTTCTAATGCGGAGGGGATTACCCCATCGAATATAGTTTTCATCAACATGTTTCTTTTGTAAACTGTTCTGCTTTACTTTTAGTCTGCGCTGATCACATATCTTCAGTTGCTTATTGACTGGTTTTTATTGTTGAGCACACACGCCAATCATTCCGTGGGGTTGCGGAATAGTTAAACAGCCTATTGGCAGAATTTTTTTCTGTTCTTTATCTGTGAGACTGTACATGATGGAAATAAAAATTTGATTGGAAGTTACTGTCTGTAAGGTGATGAAATCAGCTTCCAAGCATGCCAGAAATTTTCCCACGTGCTGTGCAACCGCATAGATCACGCTTCAGCAGTCAAATATACAACTATGTGCCTTTTTTGTTTACAAGCGCATAAAAGTAGCGTAGTTTCTGCCATGCAAATCGATAATAGGGTTCGAACACTGACGTCGCGACTGTAGGTATACGGTCGTTCACTCTTAGCTGCATCATGCGAGCGGATGGATGCGCTCTTCAGAGCCCCACTGCTTCCATCGTAGCCGTGCATCGAAGCGAAAAGACATAGGACAAGAAGCAGAAGCGTCATCTTATTCTACACCTGTGCTTTTTTTAGATGTGAAGCATCTTATGGCGAAGCTTAATCCGGTGGTGGTGGTGGTGGTGGTGGTGGTGGTGGTGGTGTGCCGCGTGCCCACCCTTACTGCGCATGCGCAAAGAGTTAAAGAAAAAATAAAAATAAAAAACATCCTCTCTCCCTCTCTCTCCTCTAGGCATCCCTCCCCACGGCAACCCCACCCTCACTGCGCATGCGCCTCCCTTCCTCTCTCCCCCTCTTACACTCCCCCCCTCTCTCCATCCCTGCCCGCGGCGTCTACCTCCCCCTGCGCATGCGCGTCCCCCCCCTCTCTCTCCTCTCCTACGCTCCCCCCTCTCTCCTCTACGCATCCCTGCCCACGGCGTTCACACTCCCACTGCGCATGCGTGTCACCCCCTCTCTCTCCTCTCCTCCGCTTCCCCCTCTCTCGCCTCGCGACGCCGACGCAGGCAGCGTCTGCTAGCGAGTTTCTTGGTTGAAAAACCGACTGCTCGCGCTGCACAACCGTTCACTGGCCATCCCGTATATATGGCAATGGATCTTGACCTCCAAGGTGGTGCCGGTGGAAGATTTCTCCTGTGCGTTGTTGAACAATAAAAATTCGCAGCGTGCGCGTTAACTAAAAGCGGAGTGCGGGTCTATGTGTCCAGTCGGAGTCTTCTGTCTCTCATTGCCCATTAGCAGCGATTGGCATGTTCCAGTAGGAAACATTGCTCCATCACTGTCTGCTTTGCGCCTCCCCAGTTTTCTCTCCTGCGCAACGCTGCGATGAGCGCCAGCGTCAACGCCGCCGCCAGTGTAAGCGTTAGCGCCCGCTGCTTCACATCTACACATGGTTCCCTTTAGCGGGAGATGGTGTAATTTTTTTTTGTTTCAAGGTGCGAGCGCAGCCATCCGCTCGAATGATCTAGCTAAGAGTGAACGCATGCCACACGCATCAGCAGCAAGCACTTCGTTCGCGTGCAGCGTTCGGGCCTGGCGAGCAACAGGTGTTTCTGTACTATCTATCAGCACGTAAAAAAAAAAAAATAACTACACTTCCATAAGTGCGGTCACACACTCAAAGTCGGCAAAATACCCCAGTGAAGAAAGGTACACCCCCCTCTAGGAAAGTAAATAAGCCAGTAGAGTATGTGGACTTACGTTTATCATTTCGTCGCTCCTGAATTCGAACCACGGCTCGTGTGGGTATATCCGCAGTCGGGAAGTATGCAGGCACAACACTTGGATTGTGCTCAACGGAGCTGTGCATTCCTTCACACCACAGCAATGATGTGCCCGATGTTCAAAACTTCTTCTCCTACAATTGAATACACCGCACACGCGTTTCTCAACCCTCGTGTGGGATATAATACATCCTAGAGTCAATGGCCCTCTAAGCAAAGCCTTGCCAACATGGTGGCTGCAGCCGAAAAGATTACGCGCTTCGAAGTGACGGGAATGACGGGGACAGTATCCGCGGCGGCGTCGGCACGATCCCCCAAACGACAGCCATATTGGATTTCCACTAGCGCCCACTTTAGGCCGTGAAAGTTGCGAATAGTATTGAATGGACAGCCAGGATTCTGAATACACACGTAGTTGAAAGTTTTCAGAAAACGTTTGACGACCCCTTATAAAAAAGTAATTCAGCGAGTCATACGTACTCTTCGCGTAAATTCAACGCTTATGTATGCCAAACACGTCCAGCAGTGGGTTATTGAACGCACTTTATTTTTTCTCGAGAACCGAAAATAAAGCATTTTACAGCGAAAGCTGTATATGGCTAGGCGAAACGAAAAACTGTTCACTACGAGAAGCTCTAAACATCTCCATTGGCTGCTCCGGCAGTTACGTGGTTCTCTACATCGCACCCAAGCGCGTGCGCCATTTGGAGCGCCGTCAGCGACGTCGTTCATCCGTTCACAGCCATGCCGCTGAGCCCGCGCGGAGCAGTTTCAACGGAGTGTCTTTGAAAGAGAAAAATGAAGAAAAAAATTGGCCGCGTATCTGCGTGCTTCGCTGCAAATGTCGTCGAAAGACGATAGTCTTGTGCCGACTGCACTGCATGAGCGGCATGAGTACCACAATTTAATAGCTGGGCTAACCGCTGGGCTCGTTTTTCGGATGTTTTCCGGGCACGCTTAGACGGACGCCGGCGTTTCTCCGCTGAAATTTGGTCGTCGGTCTTTTTCTCTGCGTTCTCTGATCATGTCTTGTAGAGTGGGTCGTATTTCATCAAGCGGCCATATATGTTTTGCCTTGCCTGAGACAGCGCTCTTCTACGATGAATCAGCCGCATCTGGCTGGCATTCATAAAACAGAAGAGGACGCCATCTACAGAGCCATCGGGAAACATCGGCTTGTGTTGAACTATGCTGCCGCCAGGTGGCAGCACCACAGCGTCGAAGTTAAATCACTGGGCGGAGACTTGTTTTGTACACAGCGGCGCATTTTCAGCGCCGCGTAATAAACACTAGGATCTTTATAATTACGTATCTATAGATTTTGTTTGAAAGGAACACTGTGAATAGTACTAAGGAATTGATGTTGTGCCTCAGGTATGCGTAATATTTGATTTTTAATTGCCCACGCTCACCCGTATGAACACATGCTTCTCGGTCAAGATTGGAGGTCGTAAGGCAGGGGGTTAAACTTTGGCCAGCTAGCTGAATCGTGCGACGTGCCGACAAACAGAGAAAAAAGACAGACAGACAGACGGACAGACAGACAGACAGACAGACCAAAATTTCTCCGTTTAGGTATCCCAAGAAAGACTATCGTCTTTAAAAGTGCAGCGCCGTCTCTCAGTGGAGGTCACCTCAACAACGCTGCACAGACATGGGAAGTGGGAGAGAAAGGAATATAAGAGAGAAGGGAAAGGATGTATTTCGGCCTCGCCCTGACCGCGCACGCGCGTCGCCTCTCAGCCAAGGAAAGCCGTCAAGCAGGTCGACAGGCAAAGGAGGGATGTAAACAAACATCACGTGACGGGCTTACGGGTGCGTGAAGACTTCGGCGTCGAAGGAAGGTTCAACTTCCACGTGGCGAAGGCACGGATCTTACGAATGCTCGAACAGCAGACAACTTTCCAAGAACAGCGCCGACAGCTGGTCCATGAGAGAATTCATGGTCGCCGCGCCGATGCAGCAGTGCGGGCACAAGAAGAGGCCCGGGTGGTGAAGCGCAAGCAGCTACTACAAACTGAGTATCCGGCAACCCTCCGAGCCGAATGCAAGCGACAACGGGGAGCCGAAGAAGCGGCGTTGGAGGAAGAACAGCGTCAACGAGGCAATGACGGAAACGTTTTCGCCGCGAACGACGCCCGCTTTCGGCGGGGAGTTTCTCGAGCAACTTCGGCTGCGACGTCTGCAACTGCCTGTGGCCGCAAGTTTCAGCTTCGCTGGCTAACCATCTCTACGGAGTGCTTGGGCGGTTTTTTTAAAGTGTTACCTAAAGCACACTTTATCAACAGTGATTATTGACAATATAGTAAAGATTAGTCCCCTGTATTTTCCACAGAACCTTCATTGTTGGTTATTTTTCCTTCCATGTCGCATGGAATATATAGTGAAGGTGCGACATTTCTCTAATGACACTCTAAACTCTTTAACAGACGGTATTGCCATCTACATTGCCCTCTAAGTCCTTACCAGACAAAGCGGCCTAAAAGCGATTAAACAGTCCAGGCACCGCTTTTTAGTTGCATATGTTGTTAAGAGTTTCTCTACAACTTATTGAGGCTCATACGAAAGTAATACCATTGGCAACAATTTACTTAAATACGTAACAAATATTCGGCACTGTGCTCCTCAAGATACTCATTCAGCACAACAGAAAAGTGCCACCAGATAGGAAAAAAATCGCAGCCGATCCACAAAGTAAATGCTGATGATGGAGCGAAGCTCCATTGACGAATTGATAAACGGTATAAAGAATGTGTATGAAATCCATCTGCCCGTCCGATCGTTTGTTCATGGATGGACGGACGCACATACGGACGGACGGACAGATGTACGCACGGATGCACGGACGGACGGACGGACTGGTGCGCGGACGGATAGATTAATAGACGGACGGATAGAGTACGGTATATTTTAAACCTATATGCACGATATGAACGCTCTATATACGGTATATGTAACACTTGTGTTTCGGTCCGACGGGGAGCTACAACGACGGCGACAACGGACATGGCGCGAGCCTAGGGAGCTGCGCTCCTAAAAATACCAGATATGCAGCTTTTGTATAGTAAGATAGGGCTGTGTTTGCTGTGAATCGAAACTTTATAGATTTGGCTAGTGCTGTTACTCTACACCCTTCTTTGTGGGAATGATTTACAAGTATGTAAGCATTGCTACTTGCCTGTTACGCTAGTTACATATTGTGGGAAGAGTACCTTTTTCGCTTTGACAGAAGCAGTAACTAAAGGGCACAAATGCACCCGCTGCATGCGCACGCTTTCTCCCAAATTGCACTTGGTACAGTGCTGCAGCCAATGTAATGAGGTCATGACGGCGCTGTATGATGCTTTATTGAAAGAAAGATAAAGAAATTAGATGTTTTTGACGGACAGATTGACTGTCGTTTACACATTAACGATATATTGTTTCCGACCCAGTTTGTCTAGAAAAGTACTGCCTCAATGGTGGCACTTGTACTTGGACAACGGAACAAAGGAGCCCAGTGTGCAACTGTTCAGAAAGTCATGAGGGGATCCGCTGCCAGCTGCCTGCAAAACCTGTCCATGCCGAACAGGAGGACCGACTGAAAGGTACATAGACAATGATGTGTTAAGGACGCGCAGAGTAACTGATATCAACGTCTGTCGATAATTTCTATTTTTGAA
>JALIZH010019675.1:0-27870 GCA_030522465.1 Rhipicephalus appendiculatus | reverse complement strand
CGCTATCGCATTCATTGCTTGGCCTTTCCGTCGAAAACATGACTTTTCTTGTTTATTCCTCGTTCTGTTTCTCTTTGTTTCTGTGATCTATCTTTTCTATCTCATACGGTCTAGTTCTTCCCTGCCGATTTATTTCTCCTCCTCGCTCTTTGTTTTTTCTTTCTCTGGTCACCGGTACAACTTTATTTGAAACAAGAAACTTACACAAAAGCCAGCGGCTTCAAAGGCTGTCTCCGGAGTACGACTTGCAAGATGTGCCGAGCAAGGCGACATCATCAGCAAGTCAGAGACTGGAGACGTATGGTACGGGACATCTGTCTACATCGTTGCATCTCAACAGGCCATGCTTACTGAGGCCCTTCCATGATCACCGCTGTCAGGACGTAGAGAGACGCGCCAGTCCCAATCACCATGTCCTCGACGATCCGCATCACCTAGCTGCTACCCTAGGTTCTCCGCTAACGCAGGCAACCGGCGAACGAGCCATGTTGGGGGAAACTAAGAGCAGCGACCTCCGGGAGAAGGGCCGCTGACCATCACTGATCGAAACATGCTCCACTGTGACATTCAGACAACTTTGACGACGAGCATAAAAATAACAATGAAGATGACGAAAACGGCGACAACGATAACGACTTCCAACCTTCAACGCCTTCCTTCAAGAATAGTGACACTCTTTCGTCCGACTACTCGTTGCTGTTTTCCATCGCCCGGTCACTGATCTCATGGATACTTGAGCGGACTGCGCAACTCAAAGTGACAACGATATGACCAGGGCATAAGCATCGAGCAACAGGCGGTGATCTTCTCACACTATCCGCAAATGCACTGCGACAGTGCAAATTCTTCATGTCACGCTTGACAGTTCAATTTGCATACTGGCCGAGTGGTCCAGGCAGATAATACTGGGCAGGGCGTACGGGAGATTATAATCCTTCGTGAGCTGTTTGTGACTTTTCCAGCAAACTAGCTAATTGTTTGGACGACCACCATGCACAGTCCACGCTGTTACCTCTTTCTTGTGATTGCACTACTTCACCTCCACGGAGCACTCTGTTCATTACTGTGGAAACCGACGATGCAAATCCCGTTTTCGGCGTCTCTGAGGGCTATGTGTAAACTTGTTGGCTCGACAGGTGTCCGTAGCCTGAGGTATGCTGCAGCTTTCGTCCTGCAGCGCACAAATTTCAGCGACCAATTTCAGTGGTGAGTACCAGAACTTTGACACACAGACTTGAATCGCCCATTTGCTGGCGATCAGTGAATTTGCTGCTTGTCCCACACTTGGACATATTGGCAGAGATTCTAACGTTGACGTACTGATCGATGTGCAAGGTGGCGTTAATTCAACCATGAATTGTGAGTAAGCGCGACAGACAGGGACGTCGAAAAAAATCGACACGGACAAAGCGCGACTTTCAATTAAATTTTATTTTCGCACGAATCGATAAATATAGACCGAGCGACAGGAAACAACAGAAATAATAATATTTATTTAATAATAATATTTATCGATTCGTGATAATAATTATAGATCTGTGCGAAAATAGAATTCAGTTGAAAGTAGCGATTTGTCCGTGTCGATTTTCTTCTACGTCCCTGTCTGTCGCGCTTACTCACAATTCATGGATGCAAACCAACTAGCCCGCCAACGTGTTTTAGCAATGTTAATTCAACACTATTGAGTGCTCAACAAGCCAGATCGGCCCAAGACGTTCTACTACAACTTCATCGCGAAGTAATACCGCCTGCAACTATGCACAGCAACGATAAGGTCGTCGTCGCCCTAGACCTGAAAGGCGCCTTCAACAATGTAAAGCATAGTGCTATCCTAGCCAATCTTAACACCACAAACTGCGGTGGGAGGACATTTTCCTACAGACGAGATTTCTTGACTGATAGGGAGGCCCTTCTGCGCATTGAGGATGACGAATATGGCCCCTACCTCATGGGCACGCGTGGTACACCACAAGGAGCGGTCCTTTCACCGCTACTTTTTAACATCCCGTTGATGTACCTTCCGAGGGAGCTGGTTCAGATCTCAGGCATCCAACATGCGTTGTATGCCGATGATATTTCAATATGGAGCACACAGGGGAACCTGGGAGAAATTGAGGCCAGTCTCCAACAGGCTGCCTCCGCTGTCGAGTCCTATGCGTCAGCGTGTGGGCTGCAGTGCGCCCCAGCTAAATCCGAATTTTTCCATATCAAAGCCAACCTAAAAGACAATACACGCATCTACCTGACCCTCTCGGGGGGCACCCATTCGCGAGGCAGTCGAAATCAGAATCCTCGGTTTGTATATTCATAGTCGCCTCAAAATTGACACAACCATCGCCAAACTCAAAAAGACCGGCGAACTAGTGGGGACGGACAGTAGCGTAGCCAGAAATTTTTTTCGGGGGGGGGGTTCAACCATACTTTATGTATGTTCGTGCGTGCGTTTGTATGTGTGCGTGCATATATACGCAAGCAAAACTGAAAAATTTCGGGGCTTGCACTCCCCCCCCCCCCGGCTACGCCACTGGGGACGGATGATTCAGCGCGTCTCGAATAAGCGCGGAGGACTGCGAGGTAGGGATGCGCTTCGGCTCTCCCAGGCCTTCGTCACCAGCAGAGTCCTGTACACCGTTCCCTATCTCCGGCTTACGAAACACGATGCCGGGCGCATAGACGCAATAATACGGAAGGCCACCAAACGGGCTCTGGGTCTCCCAATCACCACATCCAATGCGCGTTTGACCGCACTTGGCGTGATCAACTCGCTGCAGGAGCTCACGGAAGCCCATCTAGTAAACCAGTACACTCGACTTGCGCAGACGCCTTCGGGTCGGCGCCTTCTCGCTCGCCTCTACATACAACACGACATTGAAACAGAGGACACGCTCAGGGTACCGGAGCTTTGGAGGCACAAACTTTTCGTACAGCCTCTACCGAGAAACATGGACTCGGAGCTGCACCAGGGAAGACGGGAAGCGCGCGTTCGGGCGCTAGAAACACGGTACGGTAGTAACACAGGGGTTTACTACGTGGACGTCACCGGATCTGGACCGAGGGGATACTATACGGCAGCAGTATTCCACAAGAAAACGCAGGTGGATGGCCTTTCCTTTAGGCTCGCAACTCAACACAGGCGGAGGAGGTCGCTATAGCGTTAGCTCTCTCGCACCGTGTTTCTAAAGTTATCATCACCGATTCTCGCAAAGCTTGCGCTCGCTACTTGGCAGGGGAAATTTCACCCCCTTGCCTACGAAATTCTGCGTGCGAGCACGAGGTTCGCCGAACCCACCCCCAAACGCGTGGTATGGACCCCAGGTCATCAGGGACTTCGAGGGAACGAGGCCGCAGACGCGGCTGCCCGAGCGCTCATTCCCCGGGTACCTCATTTGAGCCCTATGGACTGGACCCCGCAACCACCGCTGCTAAGGTACAAGGAAATTGTCCAGTACTATCGCTCCCAGCATTGCCGGTATCCACCCCCCGCCAAGGGTCTGGATAAAGCGGGAGAAAGAATTCTACGCCGGCTACAAACAAACACATTGCTATGCCCGGCCATACGGCAATATTTTGACCCGATAGTCACCGGCAGGTGCAAGCACTGTGGGCAGACAGCCAATGTCTTCCATATCGTATGGGCCTGCCTGTTGAACACAGCCATTTCTCCCCTCCCCAACCCTACGCGAGAGGACTGGGAGGCGACTCTTGCTTAGCTGCTCCGACCTCAGAGCCCAACAGGCCCTGATTGCGCGAGCAAAAGCAGCGGTATTGTCCAATGACGTCCCGGACTGAGGATGTCACCTAGTCTGTAGGGCCCTTTCGGGGGCTCATACGCTCTCTTTTATAATAAAGTTTTTCACCACCACCACCATTCCATACCTGTTACATGCTTTGCCAACTGTTTAGCCTCGACCTCAATTATTAACCAAATGTCAATGACGAAACGCGAGATCATTACAAACCTTAATGAAAGGCCCGTGCGCCAACGCGCCTACCGCGTTCTGTCGTGGGGGGCAAGATGCCTTCCGAGAACAAGTCAAACGAATGGTTGCTGATGACATACTTCCAGCAACCCACAGGCATCGCCCATGGTTATTGAGAAAAATACGTATGGCATCATGCGTTTTTTTTGTTGACTATCGCAAGCTTAACAACGTTACAAAGAAGGCCGTTTATCCCCTTCACTGCATAAACGATTCTGTGGACCGCCTTCGACATGCCCAATGAGTCATTTCAAAGATCATGGCGCAGTTACTTGCAGATCTAATCTGACGTGCGAAACCGCAAAAAAAAAAAGTCACAGTTTCACAGCAAGGGTGAAGCAATGAATGCGATAGCATCAAATTGTAATGTTATACGAAGTGAGGCTGGCAGCTAACTCTTTTCGATCGGATCTCACGCATCTCTAGAAAAACACTGGTTTAACAGAATACGGCTGCTCCAGGGACACTCTGCACACCGCATTCTCTTCGCGTTGAGAGCGCAGCACGTAGAAGGGTACACCGGCCGCCCGCTGTCGGCTCCCGGGAGATAGGGAGATAACGCGGGCGCCCGCGACGACCGCGGTCGTAAAATCGAAGGTCGCTCGAGGGACCCCCCCCCCCCCCGCTCGTGTGTTTTCATGCTCGCGAACGACGGGTGGGGCCGGGTGAACCGTTGGGGCGATCTTATCGCATGCGCCTCGGAGCGACGGAGATAGGCTGGCTTCTTTGATCGCCGCTTCAGCCGCGTTCACCGCTCGCGCCCGCCCGCTATAACCCGCTGGTAGAACGTATGATGCGCAGGGGGGTTCTTATCAATTTGGACTTCATACGCGACATGACGGTGGCGGCGACGGCAACGGCGACGGCAAAAACCCGTCGAGACTGTCCATATAATCGCTATCGCAATAAAACAAAAAAAACGACCTTTGTTTGGTTAGACGGACTTTACGTTTTAAAGTCCTCACCTTCAGTTTGTGCTCAGCTCCTGCTACTTTTCAGGGCACGACGGACGCATTCCTATCCAGTTTGAAGCGGCAGTCATGCCTCGTCTAATTATGTGCTATAGTACGCTTTCTACAGCTTCCGACCTGAATCTCCACAGCCTTCAAGCCGTTATTGACGCAATTCGTACGGCTCGTTTATCTTCAAAGCCTGAAAAACATCATTTTGGAAATGATCCGCTCTAATCTTTAGGAGATATCGTTGGCTATGACAGAATTTGACCAGACACCAATACGGCGCTAGCCGTTTTTTTTAGGGGCGAAGCTCCTTAGGGTGTGGGTCTGTCCCTCCCTCCTCTGTAGTAGTAGTAGTAGTAGTAGTAGGTAGATAGCCACGTATAGTGGGATGTACCCACTCCACGTGATAAAGATTACGATGACGCAGTATAGTGGAATGTGCCCACTACAAGTGATAACGACGAAGTATAAGCGCGTTCTAGAATAGTGGAATGTACCCACTACACGTGATAACGATGAAGTATAAGCGCGTTCCAGTATAGTGGAATGTACCCACTACACGTGATAACGATGAAGTATAAGCGCGTTCCAGTATAGTGGAATGTACCCACTACACGTGATAACGATGACGCTGATGACCATGAAGTATAAGCGCGTTCCAGACCACACATTCTCTTTCTGCCATGGATGAAAACGAACTCATCATCATTCTCACTTCGTGGATATGGCGTGATTTTTTTCCAATACCGAAGAACACACACGAACTCCGGCGTTTGCTAGGACTTTGTGCATATTAAGGACGCTCTAACGTTTCAAGGTCAGCCGATCCCTTACAATGGCTTACAAAGACGATGCCCCATTCGTTTGGGAGCAGCAGCAACAATATGCCTTCTTTGTACTACAGTAGCACTTGCAAACGCCTCCAATTCTAGGGAACTTTGACAAAGGCTGTGATACTGAACTGATCACTGACGCCACCAACGTTAGCCTTGGTGCAGTTCCCGTACAGGGGCAAGGAGCCTAGAGTTTTATCGCTTGCGGAGGCCGCACTTGGTCACCAGCTAAAATGAGCTACTCCACTAGGGAGAAGGAATTCTTGGCAGTAGTATGGGCAATTCACAAGTTCCGGCCATGTCTGGACCTGCCAACCGTTTCGAATACTGATGACATCCATTCGTTTTGCTGGCTCACCAATCTCAAGGATCCATCGGGCCACCTTGCATGCTGTAGCGTGCCTTTGCAGGGGTATGCTATAGCGATCGTGTTCAACTACAGACGTGAGCACACCGCCTGCTCTACTTTTGCAAAAATATACTTTTACAAAAAAGGCGAAAAAATGTCCGGAATACAGATACAGGAATACACATAGCGGTATACTTTGTTTGGGGGGGGGGATTTTGAAGCCCCGCAACGACATTTTTTGAGTAGAGCAAATGCCAAATAGTGTTGGAGCGTATTGGTCCATCCGTCTGACCGTCCGTCCGTGTCCGTCCATCCGTTCGTCCGTGTGTCCATCCGTCCGTCCTTGTCCGTCCGTGTCCATCCGTCCGTCCGACAAAAACAAAAAACATGGCCTAGTCAGTCGAGTGGCCACAAGCTTTCGGCGAACACACTTTGGAATGTAGAAAGTGTCCTTCAATTTTTTATTGTTCTTGTTGTTTTATTATTGTGCTTTATTGCTTGTACTTATTTGATTATTGTACTTGCCTGCTTAATTATCGAACTTTCATCTCCTGTTCAAGGATCGGGACGATGTCTTTTCAGAGGGGAGCAATGCCACAAGCGCTCCTTTCTATGGCTTATGCTGCCGGCGCATTGCGCGTGTAAATACTGCCTCGCGTAATCTGCGCCAGAATGTGTGAGAGCATTTTTAATAGTTTTCCGAGCATCTGTGCGGCTGGAGCGCGCAATCGCGAACAGCTGAGTTTATTATGGAACAAACTCGGCCACCAGCCATAACGCTCGATTGTTCGACGACACGTGTATAAATGCCGAGGCGCGTTGCCGCGGATCAGTTTATCGACGGCCGACGCTCTGTTCGCCGATTATAGTGTACAGCGCTCCATTTTCTCGGCCACAAGTTCGGCGAAACAAAGAGTTTCATTCTGGACACGCCGTCTCCGCCTTCGTCAACGTCACGACCACGTGTCATTATTTTCCCATCCAGCCCCCCAACACATGCTCCTTCACTTCATAACTGCATTTTGGAAAGTTTATTGACGGTTAAGCAGCTTTTTAAGTGCGAATGCACTTCTTAAGCGACCCCGAAAACTCCGCCGGCATCCGCGCTCCTCCTCCTCTCCCCTAGCAACGGCGCGAGGAGCGGAGAGGAGCGTCTGGAGCAACGGCACAGCGACGTCACGCCCCACGTGACTGCGCGCGCTCCGCCCTCCGCTCCGTGGCTGCGCGCGCCCGTGCCGGCTCCGCACCGCTCTCCGCCCCCTCATAGCATCACCCCGTGCTTCGCAGCACTTCCTCATACTCCCCTTCGGGGAAATGCGGGTTTTTTATGCATTCGGATGGTTGCAGAGGCTTCGGCACAGTTCGCATGAGAAGCACCGCACCAACATTCGCCTTTGCCTCTCCGTGCAGCGTTCCTTGCGGTTGGACGGAAACCTCCTGGTCTTCGAGAAGCCCGCTTCGTTATCATAAAATGCTACCGGCCAATAGACTAAACAAAGAATAGACGTCGCAGAATACATACGCGACATATCTTCACAGAGTAACATACGTAATAATGTGTGTTCTTGGCAAAGAGTATGCTCTTAAGACCGCTTTCGTCCAGGCGTCCCTTTGAGCGGAATCTGAAAGAAACCTGAACACATGCCATGTAGGTCCATTCGATGCGGAGTTGCGCTACATGCATGTGTTCATGTTTCGCAGTTAAGCGCGGAGCAGCACTTGTATATTTTTTTTGCATTTCCTGCTGGCAAAGCGCGCAACGCGAACAGTGGAGTTTATCATGGATCTAACTCGGCAACCAAGGATAAGATTGAAATCTTCGACTTCACATGTGTAAATGCCGATACACCCAACCGCAGATGATTTTCACCGATGGCTGTCGATTTTACTCGAGGCTCTCATAGCACGGAGTGTGTGATTACTTTCTTCTGCGCACAATTTCGCCCGAATAGAAGTTGGAGAAGTTTGAGCTTCCCCTCTAGGATAGAACTCGATAGCATAATTAGGCCCAGTTCGCATCGCCTCCTCAGTCGGGCGCCTCGTTTCGCTTCTCGGTGGACAACTCATCTGTGCCGCAAGGAAAGGAAAATTACCCATTTAAAGCTATCATATGTGAAACACCATAACCGGTCGTACACCACGGGTTTAGGCTGCAGTCCTCATTTTGCTACAACTGGAACAGCACCCATACTACCTGCAGATCGTGATCTAGGCCTCCTAGAAAAACTCCAACTTACTGAAGCCGAGAGAAGTGCCGAAGGTCAAGAAGTGTACAGGCGCCGGATGAAGAGGAATTTTGATAAAAGGCACAACAGTGACATACCACACATCCAGCCTGGAGACTATGTTCTTGTGAGAAAAGGAGTTACACCTTCAAATGCTAAATATTATGGACCGTTCCAAGTTGTCAAGACAGCATCTCAACGCGGGTTATTGAAGAACGTGTGGTACACTGCGGCCTGGGGTCAACGAGAGTGTGCTTCCATTGGCAACGTCTTTAAGTATTACACCAGGAGGTGTAATCAAAGAAGTCAGGGAGAGTGAAGCGGTCTGCAATAAGCACACGAAAGAAGATGAAGTGGAATAGGGGTAGAGGTGAAGGAGAAGAAGTTAGAATAAAATGGCGGATGACACCCGTCTATCTGAAATTATGTCTGTTTAATGTGGTAGTTCATAATAGGAACGCTACATCATATATTGCCTGCTTTAAGTAAAGTTGGCAAGTGCCCACTACGCAAAAATTCTTCATTTCGCGAGTCAGCCAAATAGCTACTACGCGTATGTAACTACATGCGAACCTACGTAGCTGCTCACATTGTTGATGCTTTTGCTGATGACGAATAAATATATGTGAGCACTTTGTAATGGGTGGACCTTTAAGCCCCCAGCTCGATGCATAATGCAGAATTTTTTACGCCTCCCGCGATTCTACGCTTCTACCACGCAACAATACATGCGTTAATGAGAATTGTTCGCACTACACGACATTCATAAAACTTTTTTACTTCTAAACATTTTCAAGCAACGGCTTCGCTGCTTAGTAGGGCAGTTTCTTCCCACGCCGAAGGCCTGGGTTTGTTTCCCACTCTAACCGAAGTTTTTACAATTCATTTTTATTGAATTTTCCTGCTATCGCCAATTTTCGCTGCCGGACAACGCTGGTCTTTCACTGAGACCCAACGACCCTGACGCAAACCCCGAAATTTCTCTGAAACGATCTCTAAAACGATCTCTAATTCGCGTTAAAAATTTTCACCAGTGCCTGCTGCAGTTCTGCTCGCCTCGTCCGCACAACCACGTGACACAATATGAGAAGACTCGAAGTATCCTGCACTTCCTCGGAAGTAGACCAACAATCACACCTCCTTATTGTTCAACAAATCAATAGAGGACTATAATTAGCACAGCTGTACAATATGTAAAAAATATGGGTCTGGCATCACAAACATTTACTGGGACAAATAGCACACTCATTAAATTCCTTTATTTAATACTATTGCAATATTTACTTGAAACAATAGTTATGAATTTCCTCGTCGGGTTAGCACCCAGGGATTAGTTCAGCGCGGAATTATTCTTGGATAAAAGGGAACATTTGATGGAAGTAGCCGGGATATATTAGGGTAGAGGGGAGTCTTTACGGTTTCTAGAATAAATATTTATACTCACAACTTCTCCGTTCTTTTGGAAAACAATGGACGCACACATTTTTACTGCACTGAGACATTCAGCACGAACAAACGATAGCAAAACAGTAGGACAACATTCGAGTCATAATAAGACTCACAAATGCTGTTCATTTCTCCGCGCCATTTTTAAATGCCAAGCATTTCTTTGCGTATTGTAAGCACTTTTGCGTATCTATCTATCTATCTATCTATCTATCTATCTATCTATCTATCTATCTATCTATCTATCTATCTATCTATCTATCTATCTATCTATCTATCTATCTATCTATCTATCTATCTATCTATCTATCTAGCCACCTACGTCTGGGTGTCTCGTGATCACATCCTTAACTTGGGGTAGACCAAAATTTTTGTGGGAGGGTAAAAGGTACAGAGGAATATGTTTGGCTGGTCATGACATGTATAACAGGAAATCCTGTCGCCTACGTCGTCAAACCCTTTCCTGCACACACGTGTCGCACATACCCGTATACCACGGGCCGCGGTATGCGGGTACGCGCCACAGGTGTTTGAATAATTTATATCTACCCAGAAACGCAGAGGAAAGACATTAGTAATTTAAATGCGAGAGCGTTAAGAAAAACTGACGTCGGCAGCATTGACCCAACGAATGCAAGTAATAAATATCATTTAGCATATGAGAGCGAAGGCTTGGAAGGAAAAAAAGAAGTACAACTTAGAAGGAAAGACGCTCAACTTGCAACTGAGTTTAATTCGAAAAGCTTCACACCACGGAGACGCGTGCATCAGTGCACCTTCGGTGCATCTGACAATGAAAGAAATAAAGTTCCTACAAGGCAGTTAGGTGTATAAGCTGATTGAACGTACCTCTTTACGTTATCGTAAATTGTTAACGCGTCTTTCCCCAGGAATTTGCTATTGGTTGTGTGACAGTCTGGTTTGACTGCGCCTGCGCATTTGTCTCCGTGGTGTGAAGCTTTTCGAATTAAACTCAGTTGCAAGTTGAGCGTCTTTCCTTCTAAGTTGTACATCTTTTTTTCCTTCCAAGCCTTCGCTCTCATATGCCAAATGTTGAACCAACTAACCCAACAATTCACTATTTTAATAAATATTAGGGTCCCAGCAGGAATCGAACCCCAGCAATCTGCGTGGCAATCAAGCATTGTACCACAAAGCATAGGCGGAGAGTACGGGGGGCTGGGGGGGCTCGGGCCCCCCTCCCCCGGGCTGCTTCATGGGGGGCAGAGCCCCCCCCTTGCGCTGGCCCACGATATTTTTTAAAGAGTTTAGCTTACGCTCTCATCCATTGCCAACCGACTGTTGGTCATCCTGTCTTGCAGCTATTTCACCGGGGACTGCTTATGCTCACCCCTTTTTCTTTCAGGATTTTAAAATTCGGAGCATAGGACAGTGACAAATAGGTAGTCGGGCACAGGCCCGTAGCCAGGAATCTTTTTTTTTTTTGGGGGGGGGGGGGGGTACTTGTTGAAAGCCTTGAAAAACACCCATTTTTATTATTTTTCCTTGGTAAAACACCCCCTTTCATCAAAATTTTGGGGCTCTAGGGTTCCCCCCCCTGGCTACGGGCCTGGTCGGGAACCTTGGTCGCATTGAGAACGAAGTCGCAGGTCGACGAAAATTGCGGCATTTGCACGCCTCTTGTGCACAATAAGTTTTTAGATGCGAAGCAGCTATTTGACTAGGCTGTGTAATGCTGTCCCTCCGTGCGTACGGACGAACGCGCCGCAACGCGCTCCCCTCGCCGCAGGTGTTGGAGCGGTGCCAAGTAGGTCACGCCACAGCTGCGCGTTGACGTCACGCTCACCTCGCAGTGCGCGCTGACGTCCCTCTCTCCCCTCGCCTGCCGCGCGCTCGCCGGAGCGCCCGCAGCTGCCGCCTGACGCGCAACGACAAGACCTACGCCAGCCATCGCTTCAAACGAATCTTCCAGCGCTCACCGCAGCACCCGCGTTAGCGCCGTTCAACCCGTGACGCCACCCGTGCGCAACGATGCTGCTTCGCATCCCATCAGGGTTCCCTTTGGGAAGATGGTGTAAATTTTTTTATGTAGCAGACATTTGTTTATCGTCTTTTAATACTTTTACGTATATATATATATATATATATATATATATATATATATATATATATAGCGAGATAGAGATGATGTGGAAAAGCAAATTGGTTGCCCCGCCCCCCTCCGGGAATATGAAAACTCTCCGCTTATGCCACAAAGCCACGCCAGTTCTCGGAACTGCTTTCTAAAAGGACCCTACTCTGTGCACGCGTAATGTTGGTGAAGTGTCAATTGTGGTTGCAGTAGTGGCTATTCAATTTTATAAACATTACATTTGTATTCCTATGAGCCAGGCGTCATGTTGGTTGAACGTCAATTATGTACTTAAGGGCCATCCACTGTAGTTGGCCCACAAAGCACTATCCAGGGCTACCGTCCTTGATAGCACAAGTGCTACATATCAGCTTACCGCTTCTGGTGCTGGTATTACCCATGTTTGTGTTGTAATGGTTACGCAACAGTGAACAACTCGTTACATGAAAGCTATGCGACTGTTCAACATATGCCTGCGCGTACAATATTTGTTCATATCTTTAACGCCTTTCGCAACGTTTCCCTCAATAAAAATGTTACAATCCAGTCACCTTGCCTGCGTATGCTTCGCATAACATTGATACCCATCGTATTTAGGATCTACCAAATTTTTCATTGGGTACACTATGTACAAATAGTCAGTGTTCATCCACTATTGCATTTATCAACTTCATTGATACTTTATAATTGGAATGCCAACAAGGTTATTTCGTGTTACTCGTGTTTATTATGCATTCTCTTCAGGTATTGCACTTATAGCATCATGTCTATGTTAACAGCTTGTCTTAGTTGAATATGCGCATTTCTTGTTTATTTTTGTGTCGGCCATCGATAAAGCTTCCCGAATCCAGTTTAGGTGAGAAGAGAGCCTGCAGTGCTTTAAAATAAATGCAGATGGTGTTCTTAAATGTCCATGATATCGAGATATCTCGGACGCCAGTTTAATAGAAACGCACAGATGATTTCACAGGCGATTTGTCTACGGTTGACATTTAGGGCTTCCAGCAGTCGACATACAGATTGGAAGAATCACAATTTCGCTGCTTGCATAAGCCCAATTTGCAAGTGTAATTGACACCACGTACCATGGCATCGTGACCAGCAGGAGAAACTGTCTGCAAAGAAACAAAGTAAAAACGTGTTGATCGAAGTGATTATATAGGACACTGCTTATGCACAGAGTGAAATCATCCTGCACACTCCTACTGTACTCCATGTTCATGAAATATAATTAGATAGCCTATAGTCTCATTAAAATGAAACTGTTTCGGCGTTTATTTTCCCGATAAATTTTAATTACCAGATGAACAGAAGAAAGAAAAATCCACGCATATCCACGGAGTGAATGATGATGAGTGGGCGAAGCTCCGGAGGTTCATCGGTAAAAACCGTGAATCTTTCGGGAATCTTGCCCAGTACATCATCAAAGACGTGACAAACACTGTGTGTATATATTAAGACATTTTATTTATTCGTGAGCCGTGATTTTCCGTTTTCGTACTGGAGCCGTGTTTTCTTCGTTGGTCGTGAGCCGTGGTGGTTACCGTTTACATAAGCCGTGGCTTCCGTTTCGCCTTCATTATAACGGCTTTATGGTCGGTGAAGTGGAGGGATAGGGGTTCTTGGATGGGTCGTAGTGGGAAGTTCGCAAATACGAGATCGATGTTGTGGGTTGCATGTGGTCGATCACTAGATGGCACCGCAGCGCCATCTAGTGATCATTCTGAGACCTAGAGGTGGCTACGACGCTTATTCTTCATCGTCATCAGCGTCATCCTTATGACGCATTCCATGTGCTGTGCCGTGATGGCAGCGTCATCGTCATGGTGGCTACTACAACGACAACGACGCGGGGCAAGCCTACGCCGTAAGGAGCTTCGCCCCTAAAACGTTTCCATGTTTTCAATTGTGCATCAAACCACACCATCTCAATGTCACTGGAAAGTCACTTATTAGGGGCGAAGCTTCTTAACGTCGAGGCTTGTACATCACTGCCCCGGTGTCCCCCCGGTGTAGCCACGCTAGTGCGATGACGATGACGCTGCCATCAGGCCACAGCACATGCAAGGTAACCATTATACACCATGACGATGACGCTGATGACGATGAAGAATAAGCGCGTTCCAGACCACACATTCTCTTTCTACCATCACGGCACAGCACACGGAATGTACCCACTATACGTCATAACGATGACGATGATGACGATGACGTATAAGCGCGTTCCAGAACACACATTCTCTTTCTGCCATGGATGAAAACCATCGTGAACGCACTCTCGATCCCCAGTGCTTCGCCCACTCGTCATGATTCATGTCGTGGAAATGCCAGATTTTTTAGGGGCGAAGCTCCTCTTAGTCTAACCTTGTCCCGCGTCAGGCGTAACCGGCAGTATCTCCCGAACAGCCAACGTGATGACGATGACGCTGATGACCATGAAGAATAAGCGTGTTCCAGACCACCTCTAGTTCCCATCGTGTGCACCAAGGAAGCAGAGCGTCCCGCGGGCGGTTTGCCCATCTATGTCAAGCAGAACACTGTAGTACAATAAGGCCATCAACCACCACTATAGTGGCTAGAGTCATGGCCGAGAGCATAGAGGGGCAGCTTAGCAATGGCTGGGCAGGTGGTGTTTGTCACCCAGGTTGACTCCATTCCTTGATCTTGCTTGGATGTGCTTGCGGGGGCTTAGTCCATCCCTCTTTCCCGCGTCCCACAACCCCACAGCGCATGCGCGACCCTTCCCCTCTCTCTCCTCTCCAACGCTCATCCCCTTTCTCTCCTCTAGGAATCCTCTACTGTACGGAGCGGCACACGCGTCCCCTCTCTCTCCTCTCCTACGCTCACCCACTTTTTCTCCTCTAGGAATCCTCTACTCGACGGAGCGGCGTCCGCGTTCCACATCCCCACAGCGCATGCGCGTCCTTTCTCACGCTCACCCCTCTCTCCCCTCTAGGAATCCTCTACGGAGCCATATAAGAACCCCTATCCCTCCACTTCACCGACCATAAATCCGTTATAATGAAGGGGGACCGGAAGCCACGTCTAGCTACCATTTACGAATAAATAAAATTTCTTGTACATACACACAGTGTTTGTCACGTCTTTGATGACGTACTGGACGAAAATTCACGGAAGATTCACGGTTTACCGATGCACCTCCGGAGCTTCGCCCACTCATCATCATTCACTCCGTGGATATGCTGTTATTTTTTTTCATAACCCATTAGGGCCCACTGTACTCTACAAAGTACACTTTCTTTTCCAGGGGAATAGAAAATAAAAAAAACAGAGTATTCTGATCTTGCTCATTCGAGTTTCTGATACGAAAGGTTGCAGCAAGAAAATTTTAATTTGGAATATTGACTCGGCTAGGTTTTTTTTTTGTTTTGTTTTATGCGTCGTCAAACTTTTTAAGAAATGGAGATCCCGTTTAACGCGCGTGGCAAGTACTGCTTTTTTCAAATTGATTTGAAATTTTACACTTTATATGTTGAAAAAACGGCCTGCTTCTGCTTCAGCAAGAACAATTCAATCCCTACAAAGCGCGAGAAGCTTATTGACTGAACAGTTTTGCTGCGAGGAGTAATGAAATGTTGGTGTACTTTACGTAGTACACTGGGACTCTGGAACACTGGAACTCTTGTTGTGCGTTGCATCATAGATTGAACCAGATATTTTTATGGATGCCATTTTTTCGGTTATATGAGACTCAAGAAGCTGCGATAGATGTCGCTGTGAATATACGAGAGCATGTTGATGTTTGAATTGTCGCTTCTGACATAACACGAGGAGGAGGGGAATGACGACGGTACGAATGGATGCTCTCTGCGAACGATAAAAACATGGAGCAAAAGGAACTTGGGTAATATAGCTTATTTTGATTCAGGAAACCAGCTTTGTTTCGAAAACGGCAAAGACAACAGCATAGTTTGTATGCTGACGAATGACTACACAGTTGAGTCACTATGCTCTCTATCCTGGTGGCCATTCACTGAAAAGAAAAGAAACGTAGTGCCTCTGTCCTCCCTCTTCATCCGCAATAACAATGACATGAGTGGGTTGAGCTCTATGATTAATCTGCGAATAACAAGAGAATTTTCATCCCTGAGAAAAAGTGGTACCAGCCTCTATTTACCCAGATGATTGAAATAGCCGCAGACAACGCATAAAGGGTTCCCTAGCACATTGGAGTTTTTAGCAGACCCTCTACGCGTTGACTATTGTCCTTTAGTCACATAATTGCAAGACACTGAGTGCTCCTTGTACTCAACAGAAGTATCAAAGCTCTCCACCATCCACTGCGCTTCCTATTACCATCTATCCATACGGACATTTTCACAAGACGCTGGCAAAATAGTTGAATTCTGTCACAGTACATCGGGATGGTGTTGCGAAAAGTGTGGCTTTACGGTTTCCAGAAAGCACTGGTGCTTGAATAAGTTGCATGGGCCAAGATAACTTTGTTATTCGTTTGGTATGGGCCTAGCGTACTCGCCATGCTTGCATCAAGCCACCTTGCCCGTTGCTATCTCGAAGGCCCACTGTACTTTTTAAAGTACAGTATCATAACTCTTGAAGAAATACAGGAAACTCTATGAAAATTTTCACGTGTTATTGTCTGTTGTGGTTAATTAAATATGCAAAATATCAATAAAGTCGAACCAGTAGTTATTGCATGGGCCTAATGGGTTAACGCTCTCACATTTAAATTAGCAATGTTTGTGCTCGCCGTTCCTGGATAGATGTAAAACGTCACTCACCTGTGGCGCATACCCCCATGCCGCGGCCCGGAGTATACGGGTATGTGCCACACGTGTCTGGAGGAATGGGTGTGAGGACGTACGCGACGGGATTTTCACGCTATTTCTGTCATCGGCACCCAGACATGCTCGTAAAACCCTGTTACACTTCCATAGAAATTTTGGTCTACTCTAATTTAACCCCTTCAGACGCCACCTATGAACAGCTGTCTGTAAATGGGTGAAAACAATACAACGTTATTTCAATGCACTCAATATACTATTGCAACACAAATAATGTCATAATATGTTCATTTATGTGTGTTATAGTGACTTATTCTGCGTTGACAACATCGAAAGAGCACAGCAAATGCACCTTCCGTATTCATCCATCAATTCCAGGAATACGCAAAAAGTGTGACCAACCTGTTTCGGCACTCTACCAATTAGCCCATTCAGACTTATTCGAAGAATTTGAGGACTACGCTAAAGTATTTACGGACGCATCTGTACGTAGCGACGGCCTGGGCGCTTCTGCAGCCTTCTTTTGCCCTTCAACAGACATCAGGCGGTTGTTTAAAATACCCCACCCATCATCGTCAGTGACTGCAGAACTAGGAGCGATTGATGTCGCCATTAAATACGTGCAGGAGGGACTACCAGCATCGAAGGTCGTCGTCCTTACAGACTCTCGTGGTGCCCTTAGCAGACTCACCCGAAAGGAGGCCGACAGCCCAATTCTCTGCAGCATCACGGAATCCGGCAACAAAATTCTCTCACGTGGGTGTCCCTAGCTGCCCAGTGGGTACCTTCGCACGTGGGAATTGCTGGAAATGAAGGGGCGGAATGCCTTGCTTCATCCTGTAGTCATGATAATTGTGACTGCCCGGGAATTTCATCTTTGATGGACAACGCTCGCCTGCTTATACACCGACATCTCCTAAAGCAGCACCCAGACCAGCGTGTCGCGAATGAATCGTGCCCTCCCCATGTTCGTGGTCGTGGCTTGTCTCGTCCTTCCAGAGCACTATCATATAAACTAAGAGTCGGCTCTGTGTTGGTGCGGGAACGCTTATACCGCCAAGGGCGTGCGGACAGTCCGTTGTGCGCAGCTTGTGGCTCCTGTGAGACACTTGATCATCTTATAGTGCACTGCCCCGCATTCGCTATGCAGCGGGCTGTACTGATTAAGGAATATAAATTCCTGGGACTGAAGTGCGCGACCCTAGACGATTACCTCTTTTCGAGAGGTTGTGCTTCTCGACGCGACCAGGCCCATCGAGCTCTATTGATTTTATGGAACAAGCGGACCTTGCCACCCGTTTATAGACGTTTTTTTTTTCGTGTTTATTTATGCTTGTCTAAGCCTTCGTCAATTTTTCTGATACTTCCCTCTCTTCTTTCCTCTTTCTCTCCTCCTATCTCACTCTCCTCTATCTCTTCCCTCCTCCCGAAAGAGTAAGCAGGCGTTGTGCCCCTCCAGGTGGCAGTTGCCAGCTTGCTCTCTCCTCTTTCCTCTGTGTCCTTGTATATCTATGTATGCAAATCAAATAATAATAGTAACAACAATAATAATAATAATAATAATAATTAAGTTGTAATTAAATATCTGTTTATCCTGAAGTCATTCATGCTCTATATTGGCATAAATAGAACGAAATCTCGGGCTAGAAATACAGTACAAATTTGTTTTAAATGCGAATGCATTTCATAGTCGGGCTATGTCAGGCATCCGGCGTTGGCGTTGTGCGGCGTTGTCCGCGGAGAAGGAGGAGGAGGATAGGTTGAGGAGGTGTGCGCGCCGGCAGGTGTTAGATGTGAAGCATCTTATGGTGAAGCTTAATCCGGTGGTGGTGGTGTGCGGCGTGACCACCCTTACTGCGCATGCGCAAACCCTTTCAAAAAAAAATAAAAATAAAAAACCTCCTCTCTCCTCTAGGCATCCCCTCCCCGCGGCAACCACACCCTCACTGCGCATGCGCCTCCCCTCCTCTCTTCCCTGCTCTCTCCCCCCTCTCTCCTCTAGGCATCCCTGCCCGCGCCGTCCACACTCCCACTGCGCATGCGCGTCCCACCTCTCTCTCCTCTCCTACGCTCCCCCCCTCTCTTCTCTAGGCATCTCTGCCCGCAGCGTCTACACTCCCATTGGGCATGCGCGCCCCCCTCTCTCTCCTCTCCTACGCTCCCCCCTCTCCCTCTCTCGCCTTGCGACGCCGACACAGGCAGCGTCTGCTAGCGAGTTTCTTGGTTGAAAAAACCGAATGCTCGCGCTGCACAACCGTTCACTGGCCACCCCGTATATATGGCAATGGATCTTGACCTCCAAGGTGGTGCCGGTGGGAGATTTCTCCTGTGCGTTGTTGAACAATAAAAATTCGCAGCGTGCGCGTTAACTAAAAGCGGACTGCGAGTCTCTGTGTCCAGTCGGAGTCTTCGGTCTTTCATTGCACATTAGCAGCGATTGGCATGTTCCAGTAAGAAACACCGCTCCATCGCTGCGTGCTTTAGCAATCCCCAGTTTTAAATGCGAATGCATTTCTAGTCAGGGCTATGTCAGGCATCCGGCGTTCGCGTTGTCCGCGGTGGCCTTGGCAGGTGTTATTGTGAGTGGAGAGGAGGAGCGCGCTCTGGTGCGTGAGGGCGCTCGCATCGCGGGAGCTCGGCGGAGCTATATATGAAAAAAAAAATAGTTTAAAAATAAAAAAAAAGAAAAACAGAAAATTAAGAAAAAATTTAAAAAATTAAAAAAAAAAAAACAGGTGCTGCGCCGTGCTCCCGACCAGGCTGCAGAAATTAGGCGCCTTTTCCTTCGAACCACTACCACCATATATAAATGGAATGAAGCGCGCGCGAAATGCATTCGCATTTCCTCACGATTCCCTTCGGGGAGGTGGGGGGCATTTTTTTTCGTTATGTCCATTTAGAGCTAAGAAAAAGTATGCTTTTAATATGTCTCGCAGGACGCGGCTCATTGAACGACTCGTCGAACGAGGTAGTGCCTTCAGCAATGTTATCATACGCAACAGCACGCTGTGAAATGAAGTTAAACGAAGACAAATTATTATGCAGCAGGTTCAATCTATCCGAAGCTCAATGTATCTCGCTCTCTCTTAGCCCCTAGTTGACACAAGAAGCAAAAACAAGTCCTGTACACAATTGTGTACATAGCGTCTCAAAGGGTTAAGGAGGCGATCACGAGAGCACCCAGATGTAGGCGGCCAGAGAGATAGATACGTAGACAAAAACGCTCAAAGAGATTGCATTTGCTAAGGAATGCTTGGCATTTGGAACGAGCCCTTAATTTACACTTATTTCCTTCATTCATAGCGAGGGTTTCGTTCTGGCCGACTCGATCCCTTCAGGTAGTACGCAAGGGATTATGGGTCAGCTGCCAGCTCGTAATAAGATGACGTGCTACGTGGCACCAACCGGCAAAAAAGAGTGTTCCACACTCGCCGTAATGGCAACAGGCGGCACTGACTGACACTCCCATGTTTAAATGCGAATATGTACGCTATAAAGTGGACGAGGAGATGCCCGCCGCCGTAGCTGAGTTGGTAGAGCATCGGACACGTTATTCGAAGATCGCGGGTTCGGTCCCTGCCATCGGCAAGTTAACTTCTTTTCCACCTTTCTTTCTTCACATTTACATTATTACTAATAACATCCCCTATACTTTCCTTGGCTTGCTTTTCTGTTAGTTCTCAATAATATTTTGCCTAACAAATCAAAACGATCCGTTAAATTTATCTTTTTTTCCTTCTATTTTCTCCTTGGCATTTTTCATCGCATGCAAGCATAGTGTACCACGTCTTCATGCATTTTCGCAGCTGTAGTGGCATAACGGATTGGGAGTTTCAGTTCAGTTATAGCCAGATTTTTTCACTCTTTGCAGTAATTGGTTAGAATTCAAGCGCAACCAACGCGGTGAATAATGCTTCGGCGAAGCCTAATAGGGGCAAAAATCTTGAGTCGCTTCTTATAGCACCCACATTTGTCATTAAAATATATTTCCACCATACTTGGGCCAGCTGAAATAAGAAGGCGGGAACGTTAGCCCGAAAGCTCGATCGACAAGACGTCAGTGAGTCTCCAGGTAGGTCAATCCGTTTCCGTTGCCTGAGAGGGTGTAATTGTTTGTTGACAGCATGTAGAAGTACCCAATCCTAAGGTGCGCTATTTGACAAAAAACTGGTTCGCGCTAGACAACATGAGGTGCTGGCTAACACACCATGGGTATCACAAAGAGGAAGACTAACAATAGTTGACCGAGCTATCCCCGTCACCGTAGCAAAACCGATATTAAGTGTGTAGCAATTCAGGGGCACGGCTTGTCGTTGATTCACACATCTCATGTGGCCTGATCGCGTTAAAAATCAAGTGTTGAAGAATGGACCACAAAAAGGTCAGTATTTCTGAAAACCGGGCTCAAATAACCGAATGAGGTGTAAAATAATGCAAATAATAAAAATAACGAACAAATAATCGCAATAGTTAACCTAAAAATTGTTAAAAAAACGCTTCGAAAGCGTGCGGCTGACCTCCCGCACGGGCGCTCCTACGGCGCTACATTTGAAAGGCTAAACAACCTGACAGAAGTCGCTGCACCCAAAACACACCTCAGCTAGAGCACTGCACGGGCCGTGATTCTCGGACCGGGCCCGGCCTGAGCCCGGGCCGAGCCCGGCACTCGTTGAAGTTTACCCGCCCGAACCCGGCCTGGTGACTCAAAAGTGAGACCCGGGCCCGGCCCGAACCCGAGAAAAATTTCACCTACCCGGCCCGGCCACAGATTGGGCCCGACAGAGGCACGACTCATTAATACAGGTGGTGTCGCCCGCACATGGAACCGACAGCAAGGCATTTTAAGTAGCAAATATCTATGTTTTTTTGGCGCACGCTACGCAGACAAGCGTGTTCTAATCTGCGGTAATTGCTTGTGCAAAAGGTGTGGTAAAAGTTGACCGGACAAACTGGGTACGATGAATGGTTATTCGGCAGCGGTTTACTGTGCATATTTGTGCAAATACAACAGGAATCATGGCGAGCGTTTGGTAGCAGATATTGTGTCAAGATATTTTATTTGCAGCGTGGGTTCAGTTTGAATAGGAAGCGCAACAAGAACACCGGAGACCGAGAACATAACGCTCTCTTAACTTTGTTTTCATTGCGCTTTCTATTGAAATTTAAAGCATGCTCTATCATCAAACCCAATCGTGCATACTTCAGGATGTGTAACGCCCGTCTTCAACATAGTAGAACCTTGCCACGGCAAGAAACAGGAAAAAAAGGCGAATTTATTACTTCCGTTATAATACGACAACCTGGACAAAAATTATAACGAAATTCGTGCATCACGCGTACTTTTCCAAAACATATTAAGAGCCAAAAGGACGGAAAAAAAGTATTAGTTTTAGCATTATTTCCATATACAGCACAACTGCTAATATATGCAGTCTATCCGACGGAAGAACTTGCGTCTTTAAAAATTATTTGCTGCGTTTCTTGTTTGCTTTTATTTCTACATTTTTGTATGCCTTTGCCCTTGAGGGTATCGTTAAATGACAATGGAATGAAATAATTTTTCGTTGCATAGTTTACAGTTCATTCCTTCACATGTCATTGTGCGAAAATTCAGATTATCAAGATGTTCCATCTATAACCACGCCATGTTCTTTTGCATCAGATATGCTGCTGCGCTACAGGTTATTGAAAGGCTTGCGCTAGCCGCAGGGGGCACTCCAAATCTGCCTTGCGAATTGTGAAGGTGTCGGCAGCCGCAGTTCTCAGACCTTCCCCGGAGCTAATTTTGGAAGTTTCTGCAGGCATTGCAGAATAAAAACAGCTACCCAGCTAATCCCTTCCTTCCTCTTGTTCCCGAAGGTCATGCCATTTTCCAATACAATCTATAAAACGCTGCTTTGAGGGCTTCTCCTTGAAGATGTGAGCGGTGTTTGTTATGCTCTGTATGTAGTATGCTCTTGTTTTTTTTTATTTTTAACACGAAAGTTTTATGCCAGGGTCCACTAAGGCTCCACTGACGCATTTTCGTCACGGATATGATGCTGTAATGTTAAACTCACAGATTGCAAAAGAAAAAAAATCTAGAAGAAAAACTTTCGTCGCCGAACGTCGAACGTACGACCTCCCGCTTCGCAGCGCGAAACCTCTCGGCCACACAGCGTACCTTCTTCAGCTTACTAACGGTTGAGCTATTTATATACACTACATACCGTTGGCGGTCTTAAGAGCTCGGTGAATTCAGCGCGTTTTCGTCATCATAGCGAGATCGCGCGAAGGGCGCGGAGGGCGCGCCCTAAAGGTCGTCGCCCCTCGCGTTGGGATGCACGCGTGCCTCCACTGGGCGCACTTATCTTGTGATAGGGGTGCGCTGCATGTCTTCTGCTTCCGCCGCAAGTTTGCTTAGAAGTTACGGTGGTTAAAGAATGCACGAAGGTCACTTCGCTCGCTGCAGCGGCCGCGTTTATGAAAGGAGCGCGCTGCTCACTAACGGAGTGAAAATTGTGACAGTTTGTTCGCACTCGTCCTGCGTATACTTGTGCGTTCGTTTCGTGCGTCTCTGTGTTTGTGCAGCGCGCTTTAAGTGTCGAGCTGTGACAGTTGTTAGTCCGCACACGTCCTGTGTATGCTCGTTTCGTTAAGAAAGGGAAAATAGACGACCACCCGTTTGTAGCATAAAGCCACACGGAAATCTGTATGGATTCCCCAGAAAGAAAACTTCTTAGTTGCTGAAAAATTATGTCCTGGTGCGAGGATCGCACCCGGGACCAACGCCTTTCCGGGGCGGTCGCTCTACCAATTGAGCTCACCAGGAAGTGCGAGGGCGCATTCATCGACAGTTTGAAGCACATGGCCAGAAGTAATGCAAATGAGTTCTGCGGAATCCCGCAAGGTGGCGGAAGCGTTAAGAAAGGGAAAATGGACAACCACCTGTTTGTAGCATGAAGGCACAAGGAAATCCGTACGGATTTCACAGAAAGAAAAACTTCTTAGTTGCCGGAACATTCGCCCTGGTCCGGGGATCGAACCCGGGACCAACGCCTTTCTGGGGCGGTCACTTTATCAATTGAGCGAACCAGGAAGCTAGCAATTGGCGTCCTTTCTGCTTGAGGTGTGCGCTGAAGGTTTCGAGGTGCTTGCCGTTCTTCGCATGACATTACATTTTGTTGCTGTAGCATGCATTCCTTCGCCCTTGTGGTGAAGCAATGCACAATAAACGGTCATCTACCTCTGTGAAGACACGTTTCACTTTCGTATTAGCCTATACCGATAAGTACGACAGAGGGATCAGCCTTGTTGCAAATTTCCATTTTTTTCAGGGTTCGTTGAAGTTTGGTAATAAAGGCGCGAATAAGCTTCTCGACGCTTACTCATTGTATGCATAAGGTTCGAGATAAGGGGGACATCACCCGGTAAGGAATTTGTGACTGTCTTTTCTCAAGCAAGCTATTTCGTCAAGTGACTATATTTTCTTCCACACCTTGATTAATGGACCTATGCTATTCCTGCACATTGCAACGCAACTAAAACACTATCATGTAGCTCTCGCACCATATGGCGGAACACGACGAAAGCTCAGATATTAACAATCTGGCCACACAAAGCAGGTTGTGCATGCCCAATTCGCGTCACATGACCACTGGAAGCGGTGATGGAGCCACGGAAAAACAACGTGTGTTTATAGTGATTCATTGTAACAAGACTCCCGAGCGGACATTTCGTTTTAGTGGACTGCGGCAACTTTCAAGAACGTTGCCCTGCTTGGGGAGGGGTCCGTGATCACTCTTCGATTATAAGCTATAAATTTGATATTACATTTATTACTTCGATTACAAAATAACATTCCGGATGCAAAAAAAGCGCATGCAATTAAGACAGCAAAGAATAGTGAGATGTTAACTTTCGCATCCGAATAAGGGGGCCTAGTCTGTCAAGTAGCCCCCTTATGAAAGAAGCAAAAAAGAGTTCTGAACTTATCCGTCATAAAAATTTTTCAAATAGCTTGCCCAACATGAAAACAGCGTTTTTTCGAGATACAATATGTTGAAGATATTCCTTTGCATAACGTATGTGGCACAATCTTAAGAACCCGCCTGTACGGTGCGACGCAATCATTTAATTTTTCACCGTTACCTCCGGTTATCCGTCTCCTGAACAGCCTACCGCATAATATTGCTTCGCTTAGAGACCATGACGCTTTTGCCTTCATTTTGCGCTTAGTTTTCTTTATTTATTTTACTCCTGAAAAGCTTGTGCATGGGTAGTTTTCATTCCGATTACGTTTGCTTTTCAAAGCACTGTCACATGCTTGTGTCTTGATTATACAGGGGTGTCCCACTTATCACGCAGCATGATTTTAAAAAAGCGGGACGGCGTTACGCGAAGCAGGCCTTGTGCATATTATTCCCAGTATACTGTAGTAGCCGCTACTATTTTTTTCGTTAAGGTGAACTAATTAATTAGTCATAATTACATTCGTAACTCCCAAAAATACTCACCAAATTATCAAAATGTCAATGAGGCAAATGTGGGCATGTTGAAATGACATCTATCTGTCCTACTTTCAACCGCGTACTAATTGCGCGCTGATTTTTTCCTTTCGGATTCAATTGTTGCTTCATACATGGCCTCCGAGATAGCGCGCCGGCGCACAATCTCGGAGGTCATGCATGAAGCAACAATCGAATCCGAAAGGGAAAAAAGTTACGAATTTAATTATGACTAATAATTAATTCATATTAATGAAAAAAATAGTAGCGGCTACTACAGTATACTGGGAATAATATGCACAAGGCCTGCTTCGCGTAACGCCGTCCCGCTTTTTTAAAATCATGCTGCGTGATAAGTGGGACACCCCGTATAATGTATAATGACGCAGTTGTATTATATTGTGGTTGTGTTACAAACTTCCCCTACGCAGTACTTAGTTATACTACGCGACTTTTTTTCTGCTTGTGTTTAGCTATGTGTTAATTCTTTTCCACTGTATTTTTTTCTAACAACTGCACAGTCGGGTATTTTCGATTTTTTTTGGCTCTGTGGAAATTTTTTATACGCATATGCACACAACATATTATGTATTGAATTCTACTGTATGCCCCTCACCCCATGCCTCTTCTGGGGCCTGTGAAGTATTCCTAAATAAATAAGTAAATAAATACATTAACTCACAAAAGTCCAAGCCCGCACCGACTTAGGTATTCCGAAATAAATAAATAAATAAGTAATCTGAGCAAAGTCAAAGCCCGGCCTGACCCGAGCCCGCCACCTCAAAACCGGGCCCGGCCCTAAGCTCAGCTTCAGGCCCGAGCCCGGCCCGGGCCCGACGTGAAAACTACTTTACCCGGCCCAGCCGGGCCCACGGGCCGGGCCGGGCCCGGGTTTTCGGGTAGGCCCGAGCCGGTGCAGTGCTCTAATCTCAACTCACGTAAGAAGCAGGAAATCCATAAAGCGCAGCAGAAAGTAGGTCGCATGTCCTATATGTTGGTTACGAATCTTCCTTAGAATTTCTACTCCTGCTGGGCAAAGCCTACATCTTTCTTCAAAAACATGTGAAGTAGGAATAGGTTAACGAAGAAGCGGAAACACTGCTCTCTGGGTGCATGTGCAACGCATCCTCAGGTTTCACAAAAGCGGATCTGGATTTAGCGCAGAATTTAGAACGACATGAATCGCTACACAAGAGTGAGATTTTTACTGCACATATAATCCGACGGTAGTGGTCTCCGCGCGCACAGACAGGGAGTGCGTCTTTATCCAAATTCATTTATTATAAATCTAGCACCTATAAAAAAATGTCACCATAGAACCCTTTGTTTTCTCACCTGCTTTATTCCTTCTTGGCTCTATGCAACTGCTTAAAACAGCACAGGCACCCGGTATCCGTACCCTTTCTATAGTTAAGTAAGGATCCAGTACTTACGAGGCATTCATCTAAATCCGCCGAATAGGGACGCGCTTCCTCCGCCTGCACCTACAGTTGTACAGTGCAACTGGCAGCCAACTCGCTTCTGTTGAAAGATCCAGACGTGTTTCGGTAAAGGGTATAAATGAAGACCTTATAAGCATGCAAAATATGATAATTGCAAAATACTGAAGAATGATTATGAAAAACTGTGTGTGATTAAATTAACGAAGCGAATCAGCACAATGCTGCAAGGGGTATTCAATCTGTACTAACACGTTTAACGCAGCTTTATGGTAATTGAATACCTGTAGATTGTTTGGCTCTTTATTTACAAGTCTTGCGCCGAATGCCTACCTGCTGATAGCACAGTTTAATAAGACATGCTCTGTACGCTTTAATATCACGATTCCCTGCCTTTTGATGTATTGCTCCATATTGTTTTATGTTTACTGGGCTTCCAAAATATAGTGACTACTTAGTCGCCTGCTCTATTATTCCAACACGTACACAAAGCTTATGTCGAAAAAGCAAGCGCACTACATCGTGTCGACCAGTCAAACAACATTTTAGCGACAGTACTTTCCAAATATGATATACACAGTGCGCGCGCGTTGGCATACCTATCGACTAGGGGATCAGCATTGGGCTTTGACCGTGCTGGTCTTAAAGCACCGTAAATTTCCGCCCGTTTCCCGGAATAGAGCGCGTGATCATTTGATAGTTTACAGCAGGCCTATGTCTTGTTTCTTTTTTTTAACAATGTCACCATGTCGCCTCGTGAACTGCACAGGTCGACCAGAATAACAGAATGTTTTTGCACACAAAGGCGCCCCAAAATCTTATTCGGTAAGGCCCATTTTAGTAGAGAGTGAGATGGAAATACGATGGAGATAAGAGTAAGATCTGCTGGTAGTGGTGATCTTCGGCCTGTTTATGAGCTGGCCAAAAAAGTGTACCATAATGACGAGTTTCCATCTATGTTTGTGTATGTGGTCGAAATCTGTGGCGACACCGCATGTCATGTGTGACGCTGCGGTGAGGCTGTGGATTATCTGTCGGACGTGCCAATCAGTGAAGGTGCCAAACATGTCCGTCAGCATTCTTCAATTAAAAACGTTTTATGGTCAAGAGACGTCGTCCTCTCGTGCAATATAGAGCTCCCCGGCAACAAAGCAAACTGATCAGTCGAACCACTCCAGGCTTCTTGTGAAATGTGTAATTCCGTTGTATGTCAAGGTTAGCGTGCATAGCACGCCTGTGCTGCAGCGCTACTTTGAGAGCCCGTTTGCAATGTTCGATGAGACTGTCTTCCATTT
>JALIZH010019674.1:0-64666 GCA_030522465.1 Rhipicephalus appendiculatus | reverse complement strand
AATAAGTTATCAATTTTGCTTTCCTCCTGAAGTTAAGACTACAACCACTTCTTGTATGGGCGTCACGTGATAAATCGTCATACGGTAAACTTCTGCATTCTCCATAGTTGTGCGAACCGCTGGAGGTGAGGGAGCGTGTCGTGTGCACATGTAAAACATATGACATGCCCCGCTTACCCGTTCTTTTATTGCCTTAGCAATTATATATGGGCACTCTCGGCTGGTTTTTGCCGTCGCCGTACAGCACCCCACGCATCGTATATTATACGTGGAAGTAAAAGCTCGCGAGTGCTGAGGATGAACGCGGCTGAGGCAAAGATGAAACGAGCCGGCCATCTCTGTTGCATGAAGGGCGCATGCGATAACATCGCGCTGCGTGCGAGGCACGCCGTCGATGGCTCCTCAAGCAGAGAAGGAATGCCCCGCCATCTTTCGTTGGGTGACGGAGCATGAAGGGGCGCGTGTAGGTGGGGGGGAGGGGACTGTGTCGCTCAAGCACCAACTTCAAACTTCGATCACAAGGGACGCGGTCACGCGCACTATTTCGACAGACATCAGTAGACGGCTCGTATACCTCTGTACGTGCTGTGCTCTCACCACTTCGCGTTGAGACGATAGACAGTACGAAAACTGCTTCGCTCCCTGGAGCAGCCGTATTCCCTTACACCAGCATTTTGTAGGGTTACGCGAGGTCGGATCCAAAAGAGTTAGCTGCTGTTGCTATCGCACCCATACCTTCGCTCTTGTGGCAAAACTGATTTTTTAACAGCGGAGCTGTTTAAAGCTGAGCTAAATCCCTGGGGATCCGTTGTCAGCACTTTCTAGCGCAGCTGCGAGAGCGAAGCCTGACGAGAAGGAGAGCATTGGTAAAGCTAAGTGGGTGAGAGGGAAGCGTAGTGTAGCAATTTCAGCCTGGTAGAGAAAGTGTAGCGACGTGGAGAGGGTGAAGCTGGGTGGAGAGGAGAGCAAAGGAGGATATGGAGGTATGGAGAGGAGGAAAGAGCAGGAGCGTGATGGGCTGTGCTAAAGTCGCTAGATTTCTCCCTTTTACCTAAGTACCGACAACTGCCTCCTCTCCTGGCCCTCTCTCACGCACAGCCAGCGTCTGCCGCCATTTCCTTCCTAACTTGGAAGGTTTACAAAGCCACGTATACGTCTAAGTACAGTAGCCACGCATGTTTCAGCGGACAATATGCTAACGCGACGCTCCTTTCTCCTCCCGCCTATCCCCCCGTCATTAGTGAGGGGGGCGACGCGTTTCACCAGGTGCTGGAAAAGCGTCAAGGCCTAACCACACGTACGCGTAGCAGCGTGTCAGCGCGTGGCTTTTTGACGTGGCGTCGCGCCCTCTCCCTATAGAGAGAGAGGGCGTGCAGCTTCGCGTAGTGGCGCGCCCTCTCTCTAAATAGGGAGAGGGCGCGAACGCGTATTCTAAAGCCACGCGCTGACACGCTGCAACGCGTACGTGTGGTCAGGCCTTTAGGATGAACATGGCTGCCAAAAAGGAGCGTTAGCCAATGAGAGTCGTCGCTGGCGCTTCAATGGCTGTCGGTACTTGAGAAAGAACAGGGGAAAAATCTAGGGACTTTAGGCTGTGCCGGTGAAAGGAGTTGAACAATGGTAGCGCGCGCTCGAGCGCAGACGGTGCTGTTGAGAGAGGAGGAAGGACGCGCCAAACCAGTGCCCTCTAGAATATCTTCAGGCCTGCTCACCCTCCTGTCGCAGCCTCTGATGTCTCACTTTTGACTCTTGTCTCCCGTCGCGTAGACGTGTGTTCACGCCGTGCGAGAGAGCAGGATTACTAAGCCAGATGAAGCTTGTTGCGGCGTGCTGGTGTTTCTGTTGGTGACTGGAGGAGACCGCGTTTTCCGCGTCTGTGAACCGCTGCGTAGAGATATGTGATGCGCTACGTTCTCTGTATGCACGCGTAGTGTACGCGTGCTAACTCTGGGGCGAGGCTGAGTGCCCAACTCTTGCGGAAATTATAATAACGGACCGAAGGGCCGAGTGTTTTCGTTCCTAAAGGACGAATGAAGAACGAAATGGGAGCGTGCTGTTTGTCGCGATGACATCAATATCAGTTCTCCCCGTGATGCGAAGGTGTGTATGTCTGTATACTACACTCTAAAAAAAGATCGAGTAAAAAGGGTGTCTTTTTGTCTCGCAACAATAATCGTCATCTGGCTTGCTTGCGCTTCCTTTCTTCAAAACTCAGCGCTGGTCACTTTCCTATCAAGAGTGATAGGTCACACTGATAGGGCGCATGCCGTTCCTCACCTGCAAGTGCCGGACGCGTGGCAATAATGGAACGCGAGATAGATGATTGTTGTTGTGGGACAAAAAGACGCCCCCTTTTTTCAGGGGCGAAGCACCTTAGGACCGAGCCTTGGCGTGCGGTGGCGTGCGCGCTCATAGCCCAGGTGCGAAAACATCAACCCTGCTCGTGCTAAATCACATTTATGATGTACAGATGAGGAAGATTCTCTTTCTGCCATGGATCAGAACGAACGTAAAGCGCGGCATGCGCCGGCTCAACGAGAACATCGACGATCGGACCCGGAGTTGTGAGCTCGAGAAGCGGCAGCAAAACGGCAACGTCGACTAGAACAATCTGCTACCCCGGTGGCGAGAGCTCGGCATGCGGCGGCTCAACGGCAACGTCGACAATCGGAGTTGACAGCGGGGGAAGCGGCAGCAAAACGGCAACGTCGACTAGCGGATGCAGAGTTGAGAGCTCGGGAAGCGGCAGTAATACGCCAGAAGCGTTGTCTACCGGAGATGGGAGGCACCGATGCACGGTTCAAGCGTGATGTTTTCGACCGGAGCTTTGGGCACATTGTATATACTGAACACACGTGTTGTCACTCATTTCCATGAGCGAGTGGGCAAAATGTCACGGGAGATTCCCGGTTACCGAACAATCACCGTGCTTCGCCCACTCATCATCATTCACTTCGTGGATGTGCGTGGATTTTTTTACTCGATCTTTTCTTAGAGTGTACCCGATTTTGAGTCGTTCAAAAAGCAACCTCCAACATGTTCGGTTCTTGCTATGAAATAAAGATCTCGTGTACGTTCTGTTGTGTAGCAATTATATGGACACTCTCTGCTGGTTTTGCCGTCGGCGTCATGTCCCGTATATGTATCTATATATTTATAAAAGCCACAAAGAAAAAGAATTCAGAATGTTGTCGACGCGCGGCATCGAACGAGGGACCTCTCGCGCACACCCTTTAGCGTTCAAACGGCGAGCTATTTATATACACCTCTTACCGCTGGCGGTACGCCGATCTCGGGGGAAATATCAGCGTGTTCTCAGCATTACCAGCGAGATGGCGCAAAGGGCGCGCTCGGCGTAGGGTGCCTCGATGTGCTCCTTCGGAAGCGGAGGCGCGCGCACATCGAGGCACCCTAGCTCGTCGCGACGCGCGCGCTCATGCGCTCATCTCCCACGCGTACTTTGCTCTGCGGGGGGGTAGACGCCCGTGCGCGCGCGCGCTTATCTCGCGGTGGGGGGAGAACTGTACGTCTTGGGCTTTCACCGGAACGATTTGCGTTGTAGTTAGCGAGCGCACGAAGGTCACATCGCTCGCTGCAGAGTTCCCGTTTGCGAAAAGAGCGCGCTTTTCAAACAACGAAGTAACTGTGACACTTGTTAGTCCGCCCTCGTCTGTACCTTGTCGGTATTGAAATATTGTTCGTTTCATAAAAATGTACACATAGGCCTGCGTTAGTAGTATGCATTAAAGTGGCGCTGCCTTCGCGTGACGTAATGATCCCATCCTCGCCGGCTCGTCTTGGGCAACTTTTCAGCGTGCTCATGTAACCATGCACGCAAGTTTGCAGGTCGCTAAGATTTTTGAGCGACATAATTTTGCTACCTACACTTCGTAATATGCGTAGTGACGTTTTCGGTGACTTGGCTTGGCTCGTGCATCGAGAGAGTAACGGCGGCGGGACAAGCCACCCATGACACAGGGGTAGGCAACCTTGGGCGCAGGCGCACACACGCGGTATAAATACAGGGAAGGTGTATAATGCCACATCATCTCATTGTATCAGCTTGTTATCTTCACATATAGTTGAAAAGCTCAAAATAAAGGTGCTTAAGCATAGTTACAGCAACTCCTGTGAAATTAGAACGACGAAAGCTTTCACAAATCGCGAGAAGGGCTGGCGGCATCGCTATCAATTCCCAGCGTTGCTGGAGGAAAGGTACATCTGTGTTTAGAGCCTTTCAGATCGAAAAATACTGCTTGTAAAATAACTATGTGCTTTTGGGATTAACTACTGCCGCTACAAAGACTACGAAGGGTGAGCTTTCTGTCGCGCCGTAAAAAAAATGGGTCGAGAAAGATCAGTTGTCGGTCCCTTTAAGCAAATGCGTTTGTCTAAGGTGTTCGAAGCTGAATAATATTACTGCAATTTTTCAGTCGTACACACTCAAAAAAATTTGCTAGAATGTTCCAAATGGTTGCATTTTTTCCCTTATAATGTTGTGCTATGTATGAACATCTGAGTAATGAATGCTTACTCTACGGAAGGTATACTTTACGTTAAAAATATTTTTAGGCCACTGATGCTTCTCAATTTCACGAGAAAAAAATCACAAGTTTGAGATAATCATCGTTTTGGTCCACATTGAAACGCGCTTTACACCACGTGGTGCTCCAATTAAAAATCAGCTTGATACCTCAATCGAAAGCAAATAACAAGTTCTTATTGGGCAGGTTTTATCTTTCCAAGTTTTATTTGAATGAAGAATATAATTTTTGAGGTTCCCCATTGACGGCTATCTTCCCATTTGGTCATAGGGCAGCTTGCTCGTTGAAGTTCCCCGTTGCCGTCATTAAGGAACTTCAAAAAAATTATTTGCTTCCTCCAAACAATAATTGCAATGATAAAACTTGCCATATAAGAAGAAATATTGATTTTCTTTCGATTAAGGTATAAAGCTGATTCATAATGCAGCACCATGTGGGGTAAAGTGTGTTTCAATGTGGACCAAAATGATGATTATCTCAAGCTCGAATTAAAACGTCCACCGTCCGAAAAAAAAAAACCCTTCGTGCCGTTGCCTAGCAACAACCACGTCACAGCTGCGCACCACGTGGGTGTAGCCTCGCCGAGCCGCGGATGCGCCGAGGAGCAGCCGCCACCAAGCCACGCCCACCACTGGAGACAGCCCACGCGGCCTCCGCGCCGAGGAGCCGACTACGTGCGACGAAAGGCCTGCGCTTCTACCGGGGTTGCCGTAGCCAGGTTTGCACATGAGTTTCTGGCTCTGGAGTTTCGACATTCTTGCATGGCTAGGGTAAACTTCATTTTTTAAAGGAAATTTTCATACAAGATTTTGGACAAAAGGGAATTTTCGCGATATTGCAGGGAATTTCAAGAATGGTGAAATTCTCCTATTATAACTGAAACATAGCGGTCACAGTGCGCTTTCGGCTCCTGCAATCGGTTCTGGCGCATGCTGCACGCAAAAGCATAGCCCTTGAGATTTGTTTCTGACGATTATGTGGGGCCAATTCTAGTAAACTCCGGGTGTAGACTCGAAACCCAGGTATGCTTTCAGCTCATAAGTTATGAAGGCCATACTTTTGTGATATGCAGGAGCGCACGTGCTAGTCATGATTTTAATAGTCACACACATGCATTATCCACGTCACACACACGCACGTCGTACACATGCATTATATGTGTGTGTGTGTGGGGGGGGGGGGGGGGGGCATTACTACCTAGGTGCGGGGAAATATTCTGGGATAAGTCTTCGCCATTTTTTTTCTTTACGTCCCTGTCTTTCCTCTTTCTCTCCTCCTATCTTCTTTTGCTCTATCTCTTCCCTCCTCCCGAAAGAGTAAGCAGGCGTTGTGCCCCTCCAGGTGGCAGTTGCCAGCTTGCTCCCTCCCTCTTTTCTCTGTGTCCTTGTGTACTTGTGTATGCAAATAAAATAAATAAATAAATTTTTTTTCGAAGTATGCTGTGATAACTACCCAAAATAGGGAATTTTCATGCTTCGGGATGGGAATTCTTTGGCGTAGAACGGAACATCGATCATTGGTCGGCCCACTAAAGACTTGGACTACTTGAACTGCCTCTGGGGCCGGTCCACTTTACTTAGCAACGAGCCAGAGAGATGACATATGGGATGAATCGGAGGGGAGGGCTGGGACCAAATAAAAGTTGGGCTAGTTAGTGAAGAAAGAAAATCAATAAATGATTGGACACGACCACCGCTTCTTTCACATCTAGTTCGACGAGCGTACCACGTACGACAAGGACTTTGAATGGTTGCCGCTTTTCAGTGATAGTGGAGTGCTTTCAAATCATGGAGATCAGCTGACCAGACATATTATCCAAGCATTCCATATCAAAGGAAAAGAGAATTGTATCAGCCAACCATCAGGTGTACACAATGATCGATTGTGAGGTTTCGTTTTTGGAGGAAAAGCGTAGAAGGTTCTAGTTTCGTATGTATGAAAGTCACTCTTACACGATCATTGCTATAGCGTGAACTCAAGACTAGGACAAAGAGACAGGTACACGACGACGCGAACTCGGTCCTAGTACTGAGCTGCCGCTATCGCAATCATCATGACATAACAACTTGCCCAAGCCGCCACTCTTCCATTGTTACACACTATACGCTGGTGTATGTGTGAACTTTTTTTTTATTTTTTGTTCGAAAGATATCGGTTGCGAGAGCAGCGGTGCTCCTGTCCAGTCGTTACTTCCTTTTGGGTCTTGTCTCTATGCGCTGCTAACAAAGGACGGAAACTTAAGGGCTCCTGCCCTTGTTTGACACAACCCTCTTGAAAATCAAGAAATCAACAGACAATGAAGCCAAGGTAGGCATAGCGGACGTTCTTTGTACTATTTTAACTGCGCTGTTGTAATTGTGACATAAGCGTTAAAGCCGGACGAAAAGACAACTTGCCGCCGGCAGGGACCGAACCTGCAACCATAGGTCGGCAAAAATCGTGGAGCTCACTCAGACTCACTCATAAATTATATTTTGCGCTTAGGGCCTCACTCGGACTCAGACTCACCAAAATTTTCCTGAGCCGGACTCACTCGGACTCACACTCACGAATATTTTCTTTCACTGGACTCACTCGGACTCAAGCTCACCAAATATTACTCACCCTGGCTCACTCAGACTCACACTCACGGCTTGGTGTGAGTCTGAGTGAGTCCGAGTGAGTCGACTCATGAGTCCGCTAGCCTAGAATTGGCTTGTTCAACCATGGCGTCAATGCTCTTTGACACCAATATCTCTCACGTTATCGGTGCCCTTCCTGGCGCCTTTTGATGTAGAACTTTGGAGTACGAGTTATGAGTGGTTGCAAACGAGTAAGGGCATTTTTCTTGAAAGTGATGACAACATAAGATATATTTATCAAGAATTTTCCTGGAAGAGATGGCGGGGGGGAGGTCAAAGAACCCCCCTACGTAATTCACGCCTCTGATCAATAAATATTGAAATGGTGTATGAATGATACTGCTTTGGAATACGTGTGAGTAGACATGAGTATAAACGTAAATCCAGGTAAAGCTGATAATAATGCTGAAGATGAGTAGATAGGAGTCCCATAGGTCGGCAAAGAAAAGTGGAACTCATGCATGCAGGCTCACTCAAGAAATATACCTTGCGCTTTGGACTCACTCGGACTCAGACTCACCAAAGTTTTCCTGAGCAACTCACTCGGAGTCTCGGACTCACACTCCCGAAATTTTTTTTCAACCGGACTCACTCGGACTCAAACTCGCCAAAATATCACTCACTCGGACTCACTCAGACTGAGACTCACGGCGCGATCTGAGTCTGAGTGAGTCCGAGTGAGTCGACTCATGAGTGAGTTCACCGACCTATGCCTGCAACCATCGGATAACGCGCCCGATGCTCCCAAATTGAGCTACGATGGCGCTCGTCCTCCCGCCCACTTTATCGGGTATTTCTGCGCATGCAAACCTGGATGTATTAGCGCTGCTCGTAGCCATGACGACGAGTGGGGAACACTTCGTTGTCGCCAGCTGGCGAATTCGAAAAATCATGCTTTTGTTTTGTTTTTCTTCACGTTTAATTTTCTTTTTTCTTTTTTTGGTTTATGGCGTATCCATTCATTTAACCGCGCGGTAATTACACCCGACTTTTCTTTCTTCACATTTACATTACAATTCTTCTAATAACATCGCCTATACTTTCCTTGGCATCATTGTCTGTTAGTTCTCATTAATATTGTATCTAACATAGAAAAGGAGCCCTTAAGTTTACACTTCTTTCCTTCATTCATAGCGACAGTCTTGTTCTGGCAGACTTGATGCCTTGAGGTAGTATGCAAGGGATTATTGGTCAGCAACCAGCTCGTAATAAGATCACGTGCTACGATATGCCAACAGGCAAAAAAAAAAAGAGTGTTCCACACTCGCCGTAATGGCTACTGGCGGCGCTGACTGACGCTTTCACGTTTAAATGCACATATATACCCTATAAAGTGGACGGAGGGATGACCGCCGCCGTAGCTCAGTGGTAGAGCATAGGACGCGTTATTCGAAGGTCGCAAGTTTGGTCCCTGCCGGCGGCAAGTTATCTTTTCGTCCACCTTTCTTTCTTCACATTTATGTAACAATTACTACTAATAACCAGTGGCGTAAATCCATAAAGACCAGAAGGGGGGAACACACATCTTGCAATGGCGGCCATATTGTTTTTATATATATACATTTTTAATCATACACAATTTAAATTATACATGCACATATATTAATAATAATAATAATAATAATAATTAAACAAGCACCGGCGCCTGGTCAGAAAAAATAGCACTGAGTATCCAATAGTAAGCGGCATCGCATGGTGAAGTTAGTTTCTAATAGCAACTAGTAGGCCGGCAATAGCATGTCTGCAGCTGCGTCATTCGGGCTAAATTATGCAATAAAAATTGTACCACATTTTGTGCTAACGCATAAAGGCATTCCCCATCGCGTGTACAGGCTAGAAGTACCGAGTTTCTCTTCAATAAAAGTGCTTCAGATTTCAGAGTTGGTTTTACGGAGAGTGCGTTGTCCTTGACTCTCAAGAAATTCAAATATGACATTTGGAAAATAAATCTCGAGGGGGGGACACTTGCATGGTGTGTCCCCCCCCCAGCCTGAACACAGGGGGGGGTCAGGACCCCCCTGACCCCCCCCCATGATTTACGCCACTGCTAATAACATCCCCAATACTTTCCTTGGCATTGTTGTCTGTTAGTTCTCATTAATATTGGACTGGTGTCGTAACTTTGTACCAGTTTTGGTCTGCAGCTTCAAGAACAAACAGCTTTAACGTTTAATGTTCGTTCTGAGTTGAAGGAACAAAATTACTTTTGCAAGACAAACTGTATGTAGACATGGTAGACAAACTGTATGCAAGCGGACAGAAAGTATAATAATTTATTAATTTATTTGCAGCTTACCAGCACATTGGAGACCAAGCAAGGGGGAAAAATATTGTGCTAGTTATACTCCATTTTGCTTATTGAAAATAACATTATTCATTGTTGAATACTAACAACTCTATACGAAATATCACTTTTTTTTATTTGGCTACAGATTTGGCGCTAAAATGAAATGGCATGGCTACTTTGGCTACATTTTTTCTGGAGTTTTGGCTCTTTTTTCAAGTCTACCCAATGGAAACCCGGTCAGGTGGAAAGACGGCCTGGTTAAGGGACTGTAGGGTAGAATGGCGAATTCTAATGACAACATCCGGGGTTTGACGTGCCTAAACCACAATATGATTATGAGGCAGGCTGTAGTTCAGGGCTCCGGAAATGTTGGCCATCGCACAGCACACGGGCTTTTAGCATTTTCGACGGTGGCGAAATTCTAGAGGCCCGTGTACTATGCGGTGTCAGTGCACGTTAAAGTACACCAGATGGTCGAAACTTCCGGAGCCTTCCACTACGGCGACCCTCATAATTATATCATGGTTTTTGGACGTTAAACTCCAGATATTATTAGGAGCGAAGCTCCTTAGGCCGGCACCCCGCCGTCGCCGTTGAAGCTCCCTGGCACGGTGCCAGCTGTGGCGTCTCCCCCTCACGCGGGAGGATAAATGAGCTTGATGAGCGCTGGAACGCGGATGGCGTCTGCACGATGCGGAAAGCGCGAGAATACGAACGCATGCTAAACGGAGGCAGATTATCCCCCCTCTCCCTCTTTCTTCGACTCTCCCCTCAAACCAGCCAACGCGCGAAACCATCGTTTCACCCTTTCGTCCACCCAGTGGTTGGTCCGTTGCCTGGACAATGAAACGCCCTACGCGACGAACGCCGCGTGCGTCCCATTTCTAAGGAGCTTCGCTCATCGGTTGTATTCGTACACGGAACAACTGCTACTTTTTATCATACCACCACGGCAGACAATGGGGTATTCTTATCAGTCTTCCTTACTCTTTGCTCCTCCGGTACATATGAACTTGTGTTCGGTACATTTTCAATTCGGTCCCATTAGCGTGAGCCGGTCAGAGTTCAACACGCTTGCCTGTATAACACTGAAGGGGCGAGCTCCGGTGAGCTCTCACCATGTCCACCGATAACGCCTGCAGGGTTTGAGATAGCCCACATCGAATCACGCATAAGTGGAAGCTATCTACGCGTGCGTAAATTTGGGCTATCGCAAACCTCATATTATCGGTAGACGCCGTTTACGTGTACAGTCCGGAATGCGCTGCTACAGCGCAAGCGTGTTGAACTCTGTACATGACTCAAAACGCGTTGTTTTTACTGCAGAATAAAATGAAAAAAAAAATTAGTGAAAGGAAGCTTGGTGATCAAATAGTAGTTCTCAGGGATGAAAATGAGAAAAAAAAATTACAAAACGAGACGGCAGACAGGAACATGTAAGGGCGTCAGAATCTACACGATAGCTTCACTTCGATGCCGCGTAATACCTGAGCAGCTCGATGTTTGCGCAGATTTTTTTTTTTGTTTTTTGTTTTCTGCACGTGCAATGTCATCGACCCCTGCTGTTGTGGCTTGATTTTTTTTTTTTCATTTCCGCTCAATTTTTCTGATGTCCACAACCACAAGCATATGTCTGGCGTCAATTTAGCAGTGCATGACGGAGCGCGGCAAGGTGTTTACTAGACATGTTTTCTCATACTGGCATGTTTTTTGCAGCGCGCGAACATGGGAAAAAAGGACAGAGTAGACAGAAAGAGCGCTGTTAGGGTGGCTAGAAGGGGAGGTGTGAAAAGCGCCCGCGGAAACCGGTACCCAATGTGCACCGATGCCGCAAGGGGCGCTGTACGCAGGGGCGCATGGCGTTGAGCAGACGACGTATAGCGCAGCCTTGCTTGCGTCCGACGAACATGGCTCGCGGTATATTTTACGTGCTACACTTTCCAACGTTAATCGTTTTTTCTCAGCGAGTGCAACAATAAGGGGTTGCATTCATCCCGTTCTTTGAAAAATAGCGTTCGCATGCATTATCATGCAGCAGGCTGCATACCGAGTAGCACTGCGCGCTAGTAATATCGTTCGACGCATGTCGGGCATGCCACTTAATTTAAGCGCCGCGTTTCTTTTTTTCCCTTCTGTCGCGCCATTATACCAATTGCAGTTATGCATCATTGGAATGTAATGAAGTCATATTCAATGCTTATTCACATTGTTAAAAACTTGCCTGCTCTCTTGGACCCATGGTTATTCCCCGGCTGCTGGTCAAAACGTCGTGTGTACATTTTTCCCGCAGGAAAAAAAATATATTAGTCGAAACGAAAACGCCTTCGTACGCGAAGCAAGTTTCTTTGATCTGTGCAATGCAAAGTCGACAGAACACAGGGCTTAGCCCGCTTGGATTTCATTTGTTGCTCCTTTTGGTTGACTTCGTTTATAAATGAAGCGAGCTAAGCAATAAAAGCGTGTAACGGATCGCGTTAACATAATGACATGCTCACTGTAACCGACCTGTGACGTTTGCCCAATCTTTTGCTACATGTATGCAACAGACTGCGCGGAGGCGAGCTGTTTATAAAAATGGTCATCTTGTTCTCAAGCGACTGAATTAAGTGGTACAGCCCGTCTCAAAGGTAATGAATGATATAGATTAGGGGTCTCAAACTCACTTTAGCCAGCGGGCCGCAGTCACGCAATTTAGTCCCGCAAGGGCCGGGGAAATGCAGGAGGTAGCAGTGGAGGGGGGGGGGGGGGGGGGGGTGATTTATACAATTTGCCTGCAAACGCTCCCATTTCAAAGAAAATTTTCCCAGGAGGCCACCATTGTCCCACTGCCCCCGCCGGCAGATTTGGGGTGCCATTTTCTTTGATGTTGAGGCAAGCTGCTTTGCATAGTTCCCAATCGATGCAAATAATCTGCTCTGTTGCCACATAGACGGCGATGTAATAGGCGAGGCGGGCACCATTTATTCAGCATCAACTCTCGGTGTTACACGAGCCCACGTCTCAAACAGCTCTCTGTATACCGGTGCTCGGAACAAAGATGCTTTTACTGTCGAAGTCCTGCACCTATAGGGTTGTGCGAATATACAATTTTAGAACCGGATCGAATGCGAATGAAATAGTATAAATGAATCGAATACAAATTGAATACTATTCGAATAGTAAGGCAACAATTTTCGAAACAGTTCTATGCTTCAGCAATATTTAATTTGGAACAAATAGTTGCAGACATTAACAAAGGAACATTGCGATTAACTTTAACCGGGAAAAAATGCCACTGTTATGTTAACTGCGTTAAGCCCGTGTAAGCAGTGACAACCTACGAGAAAAAATTTTAACTGTGCGCTAAAATACAGCGGTTAATTCAGAATTCAAGGAGGTACTTTCTCGCCACTGTTAAAATAAAACTGAGGCTTAAAACTGCCATCGACTAGTAGGATAAACTACCTCAGAGCGCTGTTTCCTCTGCTTCAGTAGACTCATTTGTTAGCATCATTGCAATCATCAACTTTGGTATGTAAACTGGTGGGAATGCAACATTGTATGATTTACTTTTTCTATTTTTCGAACTTATGTATTCGGAATGCAACGTTCTGTGATTTACAATGTTGTATTTCTTAATCTTATTTTATTTTTCTATATGTCCATGTGTTCTTAAATGCCACTCACGTACATGATCGTTTCTTTTTTCTTTTTTTTTCACCACTTCTGCTTGGGCCCTGATGTGGCCTGCAGTTTGTATAAATAAAGTAAAATAAAAATCAACAATATGTTTCCTGAATCAATATCATGAATTTCGTGCATAGCAGATTGAGGATGACACTAAAGTTTTAAATAGAAGCACCTGCATATATGCATCTTCGTAATTCAACAATTAAAACAAGAAAAATGTTCCCTCGATGTTCTAATATGTGTTGCTCCTTTGGGGTTTTTCCGCCAGTGCTAATTACTCGAAAAATACTCGGCATTCCGAATATGTGATAACGATTCGGATACTGAATTGAATAGAACACCTTCGATTCGTTATTCAAGCTTTTCAAACTTTTCCATTTCCTTTGTCGTTTTATAGAGCATTGTCCTCACTGCTCAAAAATGTATGATCCGCGTACAATAAAAACCACGTAAACGCTGGGGGGAAAAAAAAGCGACGCCGCCGCGCTGTCGAGCGCTAGGCTTCTTCGGGCAATCTGCGACGGCGGCGGCTGCATGGCGGCTGTCCCACGCAGCGCCCCTTGCAGCAGCGCCCCTAGCGGCATCGGCGCGCAGAGCGACCCTCTCTGGCAAGGGAAACGCGCGGCGCTCAGCACACCTCCCCCTTCTAGCCACCCTAGCGCTGTCTTCCAACTGACTTTGATTAGGCTGTTGTTGTCTTCCTTTTCTACACATATATTTTTTGTCGCACTGCAAAATAAAGTCAGTTGGAAGTCAGCGCTCTTTCTGTCTACTCTGTCCTTTATTCCTATGTTCGCGCGCTGCAAAAAACATGCCAGTATGATTACAAACCAACTAGCCCAAGCTTCCGCACTTGTAAGTTTTCTCACCTGCATCGCTGTGTTTCGTCGCAAATAACAATATCCCTTTCGAACGTCTGGCCACCACTGCTTTAAAATACTCCGATGTGGTAGGGTGGTTTGTGGCACGCGTGTGTGCTACTCGGAGTTGACATATATCAGCTGTAAAATTTGGGGTGAGTGTACTAGAACAGGGGAGTGCTCGGAACGGCCGCAGCTCCGATGTACAGAAAGTGAATCCCGAACAGGATCAAGCCACTTGTGGCGCTGCGATCGCTATAGCCTGCATTGTGTCGTCGTTTAAAGGGCCCCTCAACCACAGCGAGTTCAAAGGCGAGACAGCGGCTTCTTTCTCGCCTTTACTACCCTTCCTACGAGTGCTATGTCCTCCTCGCCACTTATTTCTTTATATAGAAAATACGTGGAATTGCAGCACTAAGCGTTGAGCCCGTCAGGATTTCGCGCTATTTCGACTACACGCTGCTATAAGCGCTTGCGCAGTCCCAAACGCAGAAAACGAAACGATATCAGTTTATCGCGCACGATAGCCGTGCGAGGCAAGGGAGAACGGGCATGCGACTGCATGGCAAAGCAGGGTAAGAGACAATTGACAGCGGTAGAGTGTAACAGCGCATATCTCTCGTATATCGACCAACAGAGAGCTTATTTCATTCTGACGTCACGTGAACAAACTGGTGGCGTCGCGAATTGTGCCGCGAAGACTGTTATACGCCGAGTGAGGATAACGCGCTCTTTCTTCGTATTTTCAGAGGTTGTTTTTAGGGGCCCTTTAAGAGTTTCGCAACGCTCCGCCAAACTGGTGCAGGGGTTAAATGTGCACTTTCCACTGAAAAGGCCTCGCCGGGTTAAAATCGCAGCAGTTGATGGTGGGTTTTTATTTGTAGTGTCACTTCAATAGCTGCATTTCTTTCCCTTCGTTTCTAAAAACTACCTTCAATTGTTACGTATTGCTAGTGAAGTCTTGTTTCGAGTCTCGTATTCGCAAGAATCTCGGAGGCCATACCTTACGTTTTTTTGTTGAATGCCATGCGGTGACGCTGCTAATAATTGCGCTGCCTGTCAAACTTCTTCTATTTCACCTCCCATTTCACGTCACTTTTTGTTGAAATACGTAGCGACTGAAGCTAAGTTTTAAGAAACCAAGGAAAACCAATACAGCTATAACAAGTGACACTAAAAATAAAAAAAACCCCACCATCTACAGCTGCGATTCGAACCGGGGCCTTTTGAGTGGGAAGCGGGCATTCTACACCTGTACCCCTTCAGCTTTTTTTTTTTCCCCCTTTATTGCAATACTGCCCCCCTTTAGTGGAGCTGTGGGCAGCTGTTAAACGACGACACATTTCAGGCTACCGATCGCAGCGCCACAAGCGGCTTGACCCTGTTTGGGCTACACTTTTCGAAGCTCATGATATGTCGAGCACTGCCCTGTTTCTGCTGCGCAAAACGAATGTCAACCAGCCCTATGCACGTTGATCAATTGATGCGACTGGTCTTTGTCAAGCATCTGACGCGTGTCACGTTTGTATTAACGGGCGGCAAGAGATCACAGTGACAAGTGCAAAGCAGATGCGGCGCACGCAAACGCACGACGTTTAATTTGTTGTTATTTTCCATTCTTGTTAGACTCACGATTCAATTGAGGACTTGATAGCGGGTAAAAGAAAGCTTAGAAAGCTTAGAGCTCGTGTAATTAACATTAGTTGAATTTAATTTTGATTAGAAGAGCTGTGTGAACGCGGTTTCATTGTCCGAAGCAATGTCACCCTAGCGTGTGCACGCATAATGAATTTCACGTAACTAGAACAATAGGGGCTTTTAGCTTGTACGTATACTTCTTTACGTTACCGTGTTACCGGTTACCGGATTGCGTTTACCGTCTTACCGGAACGCATGCTGCAGAAAAGTTTTAGCTCCTCATACGTAAACGTTTACGTGCGTGCGTAAACGTAAACCTTTACGTTTGCGCAAAACCACCAAATGGTGATAATAACTGCGTTTAAACTTTACTTGATTTAGATAAGATTGAATAATTGCTTGGGCAAAATAATAAGAAAGGTTTTTAGCGTGTACAGTATCTCGGTTTACGAAAAAGGGTGCAAAAAATATCGGGTTAGCGACGATGGTGTCGACATCTTGTGACGCTTCGTGCAACCACAGTCATGAACACGTTTGTTATCATCTAGTATTTAAGGGAGAAAATGATGAAAAAGGCAAATCATTCATAATTATTTCACTGCAAGGCATTTACGCAAGGAGTAAAATGCGCGATGTTTCTGCAATAACAATTTTGTGCTTGCCTGTTTCACACTGACCCCGCTAGATGGCGCCACCTATCCAGCCTGTCGGGGGGCTTTAGGCGTTTTAGGCCTCTCACGTTTACGTCGCTCTAGCTTTGGTAAGCCGACTGAAACAAGGTGATCGCAATTCGCATTCGCACTACGGCTTATTTTGACTCGGCGGCAGGAGTCTCCGCAAACTGAATATCGCTCGTAGCCACGAACGAAGGTGGATTTGCGAGATAGGGCCGCAAACGTAAAAGCCTATCCGGCGAGTAGTTTACGTTCCGTAGAAAGTTTACGTTCCGCAAAGGCCCGCGCATGCGCAGATTCCTTCCGGTATCCGGTAACACGGTAACGTAAAGAAGTATACGTACAAGCTAAAAGCCCCTAATATATTAGAAAAAAACAAACAAACAAGTGGTTAACCTTAATGAGACCCGGTCTCATTAAGTTGCGGTTGAGTGCCGCAGCGGCACTCGATAGGGTATTTTTATGTCGCGTTTGATTGGTTAATTAACTAAGATCAATTATGCTGAAATTTTATATTCCCTTTACGGCCAAGAGTGTGCTTTGTTACGTTGTACGATGGCATCCAAAACGACAGCTCCAATTTTTTTGAGGCAACGTGCGCGCTGCGCGATGATTTTTTCCGGCGTTTAAACAAAACCCGCGAAACGTGGTATGACAGCACCTGACCGCGCACGTGCGCTACCGTACTGCAGTGTTCTCAAACGTGCTTCGAGAGAAAAAAAACCAGCGCGCGGACCGAGGAGAAATGAGCGGCCGCGGCCCGGTGCGTCAGCATTTCTGACAGCTGCACACGGCTAGGAAGCGCCGTCGCCCCTGCGCAATAAGCAATAGGTTGACGGTCAGCACAAAAGTCATTTCATCATAGAATAGACATCTATATGCAGTTTTTTTTTCCACATGTACAGTCGACCACAAAAGTTTACGGACCACGCGAGCGCGTGGCCAAAAGCCTCTTCGCGACACTACCGATACGTCAGCGGCGATTGACAGCACCGCAGCGCCCGAGACGCATCCCTCCCTTAATCTATGGCCTGTCTGTTAAGGCGAAAGCCTTTAATGTCTCATGCTCACGTCCGTCCGGTGTCCGTCCGTCCGTCTGTCCATCCGTCCGGTGTCCGTCCGTCTGTCCATCCGTCTGTCCGTCCGTCCCTCCGTCTGTCCGTCCATCCGTCCGTCTGTCCGTCCCTCTGTCCGTCCATCCGTCCATCTGGCTGTCTGTCCGTACGTCCGTCCGTCCGTCCGTCCGTCCATGTCCGTCAGTCCCGTCCATCCGAGCTCTGATACGGAGCCAGGTGGCCGCCGGGATGCGCAAACGGACGCCGGTCGCGTCGGACTCTACAGCGCTCGCTCTTTGCTTGCGTAGCTTCGCTGTGCCCAGCGTTTGCAATCATTCTGACCGACGCCGTCTCAATGGACATAGGCGTTCACGGAATACACTTTTGAATTTACAAAGGGCCCGTCAATTTAAGCGCTGGAACGCTATGGTGTTTGCACGATGCACAAAGCGCGAGAAAATACTAACGCATGCGAACGGAGGAAGATTAGTCTGGCGTCTCGCTGCGACTCGCGGTAAAAAAATTAAAAAAGAAAACACGCACACATTCGCTTTGTGTGTTATCCCACTGAGAGTGTGAAAGAAAAAAGACATGGCATAGTCAGTGGAACGGCCACACGCTTTCGCCGAACACAGTTTAGAATGTACAAAGTGTCCTTCAATTTTTTCTGACTGGGTACAAATAATTTTCACCTTTCACTTTTTAACGCGATGCGCTTTTTGGCATCTGCGTCTACGTGCTTCTGCCTCGAGAGTAGTCTATGAGCATAACTGTTATCAGTCGCAATCATTATCGCAAAATGATACGTAGCCAACGGAACGCCGTTCGAGGCACGCCGTGATAGCTTTGATCCTGCTATGAAAATAGAAATGTGACGGTCATACTGCAGATAAGCGCTTCGAGTGAAAACTGCGAACTCACATTGCGATACGCGGCAGTAGAAAATTGAAAGGCCAGCGAATAATAAGACCCGTTTCCGGCCTAGCACTGCGGCCGACGGTAGATAGTGCACCGCTAGGTGGCGCGGACAGGCAGTTTGGCATGCGCTCGCGTCGTCCGCAAACTTTTGTGGTTGACTGTACAATTCGAAATCCGGTACACAATGCGTGGGACAGACATCCGGTGGTCTGTTAATTTTGTCCAAGGGATAGCAAATGCGACCAAGGATGGCAGTCTATCTATCTACCAGTGAGCTAGCTGGGGTGACTAAGCGAACGAGCCCGCAGCAATGGAATGAAATCGACTCACACGACATAGGGTAAATAGGAGGTCATCGGGAGAAGCCTTGATGCTGCAGTTGACATAGAATAGGCTGAGTAGGATCATTTTGATTATTTGTTCATTGCCATTCAATTGATTTCCAATCACAATAGCGTATTACTTTGCAAGTGTCTAATTCGCTTTACCTGAAGATTTTTAAATGCGAAGCATTTCTTTGCGTACTGTAAGCACTTTTACGTTTCTATCTGCGTATCTATCTATCTATCTATCTATCTAGCCGCCTACGTCTGGGTGCTCTCGTGATGGCCTCCTTAAGTTGGGGTAGACCAAAATGTGTATTGGAGGGTAAGAGGTATTGACGAATATGTCTGCCTGGTCAAGACATGAATAACATGAAAATCCCGTCGCGTACGTCGTCAAACTCATTTCTCCAGACACGTGTGGCTCATACCCGTATACCACGGGCAGCGGAATGCGGGTATGTGCCACAGGACTTTGACAATTTATATCTACCCAGGAACGGCAAGAACAGGTATTGCTAATTTAAAAGCGACAGCGTTAAGAAAAACGAACATCGGCGGCGTTTACGCGAGGAATACAAATAGAAATCAGTGTCCCAGCAGGAATCGAACCCGAGCATTCTGCATGGCAATCAAGTATTCTACCACAGAGCCACGTCAGGTCTCGAAACTGCTTTGGAAAACACCCTATGTAGACGTAATGTTGGTGAAACGTATATTGTGGTTGCAGTGCTGGCTATCTAATTTTATAAACATTACATACGTACTCCTATGACGAAGGAGTCATGTCGGGTTAACGTCAGTTGTATACTTAAGCGCCATCCACTGTACTTGGTTTACGCAGCACTATCCAGGGCTACCATCCTTGCAAGCACAAGCTCTACATATCAGCTTACGGCTTCTGGTGTTGGCAATACCCATGTTTCTGTCGGCATCGTTACACAACTGTAAACAACTGGTTATATGAAACATATGCGACTCTTTAACAAGTCTGTGCGTGCAACATTTGTAAATATCTTTAGCGTCATTTCATGACGTTTCGCTGATAGAAAAAAATTACAACCCAGTCACCTTACCTCCGGATGCTTCGCATAACATCGATTCCCATGGTACTTGGGATCTGCATAATTTTTTTCTTGTTTTCTTGTGTTCGTTGACATAGCTGCTTGAAATTATTTGCTAGCGTTCGTCATGTTGTACGTACGTATTGACCGTTTGAAATGAGTGAGCTAAAGACACTTTCACCGTATCTATCTATCTATCTATCTATCTATCTATCTATCTATCTATCTATCTATCTATCTATCTATCTATCTATCTATCTATCTATCTATCTATCTATCTATCCGTCCGTCCGTCCGTCCGTCTGTCTGTCTGTCTGTCTGTCTGTCTGTCTGTCTGTCTATCTATCTATCTATCTATCTATCTATCTATCTATCTATCTATCTATCTATCTATCTGTCTGTCTGTCTGTCTGTCTGTCTGTCTGTCTGTCTGTCTGTCTGCATACGTTACGACGAACACGGTTAGCAGGCATTTGAGTTGAATAGCGTGAAATGTCTGTCGCATACGTCACGAAACTCTTTCCCTCATTTACCTTTGGCGCATAGCCGCATACCACGGCCCGTGGAATGCGGATAGGCGCCACACGCGATTCACGGTCTATGTTGCAAACAGCGCTCTGCCACTTCTGCTTCCTCCTTTCCCCCCCCCTTATTGTTTCTGTCAATGGCTGAAGCGATAGCAGTTTCCACCCCTTTTTCCTCTCTCCCTCCTTCCTTGGATGAGCAACAAGATTAGCTTGCACGGGGAAGTCAACGATCATTTCCCCAGCCACCGGTTGTCTGCGTATGCTTGCCGTGGCTGAGCCGCCGGCTATGTAACGGTCTATCAACTCATTTATTGAGAGTTTGCGGCAGGCCCGTAGCCAGGGAGGGGGGGGGGGGGTGTCCCTAGCCTCCCCGCCCCCCCCCCCCCCCGAAATTCGGATGGAGGGGGGTGTTTTACCGAGGACAAATAAAAAAATAGGTGTTTTTCAAGAACTTGAACAAGTGCCCCCCCCCCCCCCCCCCCCGGAAAAAAATTCCTGGCTACGGGCCTGGTTTGCGGTCGTCGGCGGCGGCGTTGTAGGCAAAAAATACCGGTAGAGCTAAAATGACTGGATTCGAGCCGGAGTCGAACCCAATTGTGCGAGGCAGTCAAGTATTCTACGAGAGAGCCGCGCCAATGCTTCAGACTGCCTCGGGAAACGACCCTTAAGACAGCTGCAGTTTTACTAAAAATATTTAGTTTTCGGATCTCTTTAGGAATGTAACCCTCGGACATGTCGCGCGACCGTCTACATTTTTCCCTGGTCGATGACGAGCAAAATGTGGAAATTACGTGCGTCTTACCAGAAAATCGTATTACCGTCCTACTATCCCACGCTGACCGAAAAATTCCAAAAATACTCTACAGGCAGTGTAATAACCCTATGGGTGGGAACACTGCTGCTTCGCATGAAATCGATTCCACGATTCGCGGTATCTGCCGGAATTTTATTTGCACAATAGAACACGGATATAATGACACTGCAGGTATTCTATTATGTGTGCTTCGTTGTAACTCTTGCTTATACTTTTGGGCATGACTGTTCTTGTCAACTAACTAACTAACTAACTAACTAACTAACTAACTAACTAACTAACTAACTAACTAACTAACTAACTAACTAACTAACTAACTAACTAACTAACTAACTAACTAACTAACTAACCAACTAACTAACTAACTAACTAATTAACTAACTAACTGAACGACCGATCGAAGAAGCGACCAACTAATTCAGATGAAAGAGAAAATGTACTTTTGATCAGGGATAATGCGTTTTCAGTTTAGGACCTCGCTTGACGTCTCCAGCAGGTGAACCTGGCCACGTCCCTTAACTTAGCCAAGATGGTAAAGGAACGCCGCGGCGGATACGAAAAGAGGGAAGGGGTCGTGCCCTGACGTCTTAACTTGACTCTGTCCCATCACGTGTTGTCCTGACGTTCTATGCGGTCGCAAAAGCACACAAATCTCGCGTTTTAACTGCGAGACCGACAATGTGTTTATATACGTCACAGAATCACAAAACATTCGCAAGCTTTGTTTTTTTTTCTTTTTTCATTTAAAGTGCTGAATCCTTTAGAGGCCCGTGCTGTCGTATGCTGTCGTCGTCTCATGTAGCTTGGCTTAACGCTGGTAAAACCACGTATAGCATAGCTATCTGTAGCATATTGAGCGCGCGCTCGCGCCGAGGAGGTCTTCTTCCTCTTGTTCTTCGAGTGCCTTGATGATGATATCAAGTGCGGATCACTTCAGGGGCGCGGTCTGTCGTATGCTGTCGTCGCTTGGCTTAACGCAAACAAAACCGCGTATAAAAACAGAAAAAAAAGGAAACAAGCGACAAATAGAAAGAGAGAGAAATAAAATGAAAAATAGGAAGAGAAATAGAAATTAAAAGAAATAAAGAGAGAAAAAAAAAGACAAAAAAAGAAAACTGGAAAAAAAGAAAAAGAAAGAATGAGGGAAAGAAAGAAAAAAAATCACAGCATATTCACGAAGTGAATGATGATGAGTGGGCGAAGCTGCGGGGGGATCATTCGAGTAACCATGAATCCCCCCCCGTACATTGCCCACTCGATCATGCGAAGACGTGACACGTCGTGACGCGAGCCCTCGCCGCCGACGATCAGCTTGCCGACGCTGCCGTGCCGCTGCAGCTTCGCGAGCTCTCAACTCCGGGTCGGCTTGCCGGCGCTGCCGTGCCGCTTCACGAGCCCGCAAATCTGGATCCGCTTGTCTCCTTCGCCGCCGCCCACTTCTCTCTCGCACAACTTGAGAGCCCGCGCTGCAGCCACTTTGCGAGCCCTTCGCTCCGCCGCCGCCTTGTCTTCGTTGTTCATAGTAGTAGTAGTAGTAGTAGTAGTAGTAGTAGTAGTAGTAGTAGTAGTAGTAGTATCAAAGCGCGCTGAGTGACGACCGCCGAAAGAGAGAGGAAGCGCGCCGAGAGCCGAGAGGAAGCAAGCGCACCGGAGAGTGGAGCAAGCGCCGCAGAGCCATCTAGTGGGCGCCATGCAAATCAAATGAGAGCACATCTGCGCCTCTAGCGGGAGCGGCGGGTACTAGCGTGGCTACACCGGGGGGAGTGATGTACAAGCCTCGACCTTAAGGAGCATCGCCCCTGAAAGAAAACCGAAGAGAAACAAAGAAGGCTGCCCAGCTCCGCACTTCCTTCAGGCTTGGCATCACTATAGTGCGAAGCTGCCTCAATTTTTTCTTTGTATTTAGATTCTTCAGATAACATTCAAGGGGTGTTGCTTGATCTCGCTGACTTGCAAGATATCATTTGCCAAAACACCAGATGTATGTCGCTGAAACAGCTGGTGCGATAACGCCTCGCGTCAGCATGGATAAGCTTTTTTAGATTCGAAGCATCTTATGCTCGGGGCTTTGTCCGTCCCTCCCGCGTCCCCCGTCCGCCGTCCCGCGTCCCGCGTCCGGTCACTTTCGTCAAGTAGGGAAGCGCCCATTATGTGAACCAGAACACTGTAGTAATATGAAGGCCGTCAACCCTACCACAGTCATCAGAGTCATGGCCGAGAGCACAGAGAGGCTGCTTAGCAATTGCTAGGCAGGTGGTGTCTGTTGCCCAGGTTGACCCCATTCCTCGAGTCATGGCTGAGAGCACAGAGAGGCTCCTTAGCAATGGCTAGGCAGGTTGTGTCTGTCGCCCAGGTTGACCCCATTCCTTAATATTGCTTGCATGTGTTTGGAGGGGGGCTTAGTCCGTCCATCCTTCCCGCGCATGCGCGTCTCCTCCCCCCTCTCTCTCCTACGCTCACCCCCTTTCTCTCCTCTAGGAATCCTCTACTCTACGGAGCGTCCGCTCTCGTAAGCTCACCCCCCTTCCTCTACTCTAGGAATCATCTACTCTACGGAGCGGCGCCTGCGTCCCACAGCGCATGCGCGTCCTCTCCCCCCTCTCTCCTCTAGGAATCCTCTACTCTACGGAGCGGCTCCGGCGTCCCAAGCGCATGCACGTCCCCTCTCTCTCCTCTCCTACAGTCCCCCCCCCGTCCTTTCCTCTAGGAATCCTCTACGGAGCGGCGCGCACGACAGGTGGTGTGACAGCTGCATACTCCGCTGGGGGGCGCCACGGTAGTTCCGCGGTATGAAAATGCCAAAGCGCGCGCGCCTCATTCTCTCTCCTGTGCAGCGCCGCGATGAGCGCCCGGACCGCTGCCGTGAATTGAGAGCGGCGACGTTCCTCCCGCTCAAGCTAATTATATCCCCGCTGCTTCGCATCCACAGATGGTTCCCTTTAGCGGGAGATAGGGAATTTTTTCGTGCTATAACAAAAGCGCGTGACCCCGCTGGTTACAGTAGTGCGGGCTGTATTTTTTTTAAAACTCGCACCTTTCTGTGTATTTGTAGTTTGTATATTCTTCAGATAACATTCAAGGGGTGTTGCTTGACCTCGCTGACCTGCAAGATATTATCTGGCTAAGAACCGGAAGTATGTCACAGGGACAGCGATGCGATAACACGTCAGCCCGGATAAGCTTTTTTTGGAGCTCGCAGAATCGTGTGACCCCGCTGGTGATAGCAGCGCGGGCTGTAGTGAAAACTCACAGGGTCGCTTATGTATTTGCATAAGACGAATCGAAGGGGACAGTCATCGCCATCTTGTTTTTCTTCCAGTGGATGTACTGATCCTACGCCGGCCCTCTCCGAACGCTTTCTGTGCCTAACGTTCTTTTGTACTGCCTCCGTAACTGGCCTCCTTTTGACCCACCGAAGCTGTGACACGATGACGTCATCGTGTCGTGTGACGTCACGTTAAGTAACTTCATGGTGACGTCACAAAATATGGCAATCTCTGACGTCATCATGCGATGATTTCTTGCATCACTCGTGTTGATGGCGACGCAGCGGGCCAATGGTCAATGCCGACGGTCAGAGTTCGCGCTTGCTGATATATCTAAGGCTTTCTCCTTAACTGAGGAGAAGATAGGACCTTAGTACGCTTCATCGATAAGTGAGACCTGTGAAGTAAATGCTAGACAACTGCATATGTTATGCATATATACTCAACTTGTCCTGTTTTAACCAGTAATACATTTTATTTTATTTTTATTTATAACCGCGATCTTTCATTTGAAAGATGATGGCAAGGTGGGAAAAGTGTTCGATAATAAGTACTATCGCGCTCAGTATGAGCTACATCGTGGGAGCGCGTGGCCAAGAGCACTGTAAAGTTGTACAGGGGCGCCAATCGTGAAATAACTTGGAGTTATCAGGGGAGCGTTTAGCTGTTTCTTTGAATGTGCATCGCCTCGCCTTGCTTTCACGCTCGCCCTCGTTTGGCCCTGTCGTGATGTCAGCTTCGAAAATGATAACGGCCGCCGTGGCTTGACACACAGATTTCGAATTTTTCTTCAGTAAAGCTAAATATATGGCAAATTGTTCCTTCAAATAAAAGAGGGTCAGGGTGAAAATAAGCAATAGGGAGTGATGCGCACTTACAGGAATAGCCACACTCTCTCCCAATAACTCGAAAATATAGCACGATCGGCGCCACTTTACAGCCTTGCAGAGCGCTCGGCCACACGCTCGCGTGATGTAGCTCATACTGAGCGCGATAGCACATGCATAAAAAAAAACAATCAACGTACAATGAATGAAAAACTGCAATGTGATATAGAAGAGTATGGTTCGAAACGCAAGTACAAAAAAATATACAAATAACATAACACAATAATTAGAATACGAGGGTTTAAGTGAGGCTGTTTTCAAACAATGACTGTGTGTTATGTAATGCGACATCATTTGCAAGCTTATTCCAATCATTAATAGTTTTTGGGAAAATGAATACTTGTAGCAGTTAATCCGTGAAGTTAGAGGAATTACCATTTTACTGTGTCGCTTGCGAGTGGGGTAACCCGAAGAGTGCTGAAGAATATCTGAAGTGTCAACGTTTAAATGGCCTTTTATAAATTGAAAGAAAACCTAGGGGGCAAATGCGGTTTCTCTCCACAACGGATTGTAGGTCACTTCTCATTAATAGCTAAAATGCTGATGTTCAATCGTAAGTTATAGCCTAGATAAAATGTAAGCTTTATTTTGCACTTTTCTTGTTGATTAATATTGCGTTTAGTGAATGAATCCCATATTATCGCAGCATATTACAACATCGGACGAATTAGTGTTATATGCGAGCATGCGTACTTGCGGCATAGAATAATTTAAGGATCGTTTTAGAAAAAAAAAGATCACGAAGACAGTCAGCCGTAATTATGTCAATGTGGTTGTTCCAGGTTAGATCATTAGTTATCCATGATCGAATGTATTTCTATTCTGCCTATTTGTGTTTGTATCATAGGTCGGCACTTTAAGGGTCTACTCACTCAAACTCACTGACCACAATTTTTTCATCCTTCGCACTCACTCACGTTCATACTCACGCCTACTCGCCCTCATGAGTGTTCACCCACGTTCACACTCACGTCCACTCACGCTCATGAGTACTCACTCACGTTCATACTCACGATTACTCACACTCATGGTCACTCACTCATGTTCATACTCACGCCTAGTAACACACATGCTCACTCACTCACGTTCATACTCACGCCTACTCACACTCGTAGGCACTCACTCACGTTCACACTCACGTCCACTCACACTCATAGGCACTCACTCACGTTCACACTCACGACTACTCACACTCATAAGCACTCACTCGCTTTCATCTCACGCTTACTCACACACATAGGCACTCACTCACGTTCATACTCACGCCTACTCACACACATAAGCACTCACTCACGTTCATACTCACGCCTACTCACACTCCTGAGTACTCACTCGCGTTCACACTCACGATTACTCAAACTCGCACGCACTCACTCACGTTCACAGTCAAGTCCAACCACACTCATAGGCACTCACTCACGTTAACACTCAGGACTATTCACGCTCATAAGGACGACTGAAAATAGCGCTAGAAAAAACGGGGACACAAGAAGAGGACACACGACACAGGCGCTAACTTCCAACATAATGTTTAATACCAACGCACGCTCGCCTATATCACCAGAAGAATAACATCACATGTTATTAAGAGAACATTGTAATAACGTGAAAAGCGGCCAGGGGAGTTGGCTGGCCAGTCATTGTAAATCCTGCGGCTGCGCACCGATATTCAATGCATGCACAGTTATCAAGAGAATGTTTGACAAGCTTACTAGAGAGATTATTGAGGCTGAGGCTATCTCATCACTGGGGTCCAAGTGCGTCAGCACTCCCTCGCTCATGCTCAGTGATAAGGAATTGTATTTTCTAAGAAATAATTTTTGTGCGCATCATACATGTCATGTGATGTTATTCTTCTGGTGATATAGGCGAGCGTGCGTTGGTATTAAACACTATGTTGGAAGTTAGCGCCTGTGTCGTGTGTCCTCTTCTTGTGTCCCCGTTTTTTCTAGCGCTATTTTCAGTCGTCGCAATGCACCAACAAGCCCAAATTTCGACAGTGCTGACGCTCATAAGCCCTCACTCACGTTAACACTCACGACTATTCACGCTCATAAGCCCTCACTCACGTTCATACTCACGCCTACTCACACTCATAGACACTCACTCACGTTCATACTCACGCCTACTCACACTCATAAGCACTCACTGACGTTCATACTCCCGTATACTCACACTCGTAGGCACTCACTCATGTTAATACTCACGCCAACTCACACTCATAGGCACTCCCTCTCATACTCACACCTACTCGCACTTACAGGCACTCACTTCCGTACTCATAACTCACACTCATAAGCACTCACGTTCATACTCACGCCTGCTCACAGTCATAGGCACTCACTCATAGGCGTGCACAGGGTTCCCCTTCAGGGGGGGAGGGGGGCGAAGGCTCGTCGCAGCGCCCCCCTTCCCTATTAAGTCAATGTATGGGGCAGACTTTGCGCCCCCCACTTCTTAGGTGACTAGGGGGGCGGCCGCCCCTTCTGCCCCCCCCTCGTGAGCAAGCCTATGCACTCACGTTCATACTCACGTGTAGTCACACTCATAGGCACTCACGCTGGTACACACGCCTACTCACACTTATAGGCTCTCACTCACGCTCGTACTCACGCCTACTCACACTCATAGGCACTCGCCCACATTCGTACTCACACCTCACGCCCATTGCTAGTCACTCGCGTTCATACTCACGCCTACTCACACTCATAGGCACTCACTGACGTTCATACTCACGTATACTCACACTCGTAGGCACTCAGGTTAATACTCACGCCTACTCACACTCATAGGCACTCCCTCTCTACTCACACCTACTCACACAGGCACTCCCTTCCGTACTCACACCTCACACTCATAAGCACTCACGTTCATACTCACGCCTACTCACACTCATAGGCACCCACTCACTTTCATACTCACGTGTACTCACACTCATAGACACTCCCTCTCATACTCACGCCGACTCACACTTACAGGCACTCACTTCCGTACTCACACCTCACACTCATAAACACTCACGTTCATACTCACGCCTACTCACACTCACAGGCACCCAGTCACTTTAATACTCACGTGTACTCAAACTCAGAGCCACTCCCTCTCATACTCACACCTACTCACACTTACAGGCACTCACTTCCGTACTCACACCTCACACTCATAAGCACTCCCGTTCATACTCACGCCTACACACACTCATAGGCGCTCACTCACGCTCGTACTCACGCCTTCACACACTCAAAGGCGCTCACCTGCGTTCGTACTCACACCTCACGCCCTTTGCAACTCACTCGCGTTCATACTCACGTGTACTCACACTCGTAGGCACTGACTAACGTTCACGTTCAAGCGCGTCGTCCTGTCTCCTTCGTGCCGGTGTGTTGTGATGAGGTTAGCGAGCTTTGGAAAGCTATAATTTCAAAAATAACGAATACCTAGCAATTTTTATAATTAGGTACATTCTAGATAGTTTGTAGTGCAGGATAAGGCCAGTAACGTATCTTTTATGACGTTTCTGTAAAGATGACACCACTCTAAAAGCGAATTTTTTTTGTGTCTTAGAAAATACTCCGGGATCAGTAATGTACCTTTTGTTCCTGGCAAAATCTCAGCCTGGAAATAAACTTGCAAGCAGCTATAGGTAAAGCAATTATGAAATGACAGCTTACCTTACGGGCTCGTTTTAACCAAAAGTGCAAACTGAGAAAAATAAGTTCAAACATTTCACATCATGCTATTTATTTCGATGGTCAAACAAAATAATTTAAGTGACCTGCTGCATAGGACAATTGCATCCAATTGTCTTCAATATTTTGCAGTTATCGACATGTGAATATTGCTCACAACACGTGTTGGTCACAGAAAAAAAAAAAAGAAAAACGTTATATCTCAATGAACTCGCAGGAGAAAGAGTAGATCAGCTGAGTAGCACACAAACACAGCAGGAGTAACTGAGAATTGGCGCGAAAGTAGGTGCATTGGTGAACTGTCGATAATGCGATGGTGTATAGAGATTTCCCACCAGATGTCTCACGTGATTAGTTTCCGCCCATTCGAGCTTCGGTTCCAATTTTCCAGCGACTCTGCAGTCCCCGAGGCTAGAAATATGCCTTCATAAATTATTTGTTTGTCCTCTAGTTCAGTCTCCACAGAAAGTGTACCGTGGCTAAAAGGCGCGAAAAAAATACACGTCCTAACACGGGCATTCGCGTTCTTGTCTCTTGCCCACGTAGGAGCCGCGTCTTGAAAAGAGGTTTCAGATACGCTTTCACCAGCAAATGCACTCCACCGTCTCGTGAAAGAATTAGTTTTATTCTCTTCTGCTCCGCAAATAACAACCAAACTTGGTGAGCATCTTCCTTACTGAACGAGTAATCCAAACCAACTAAAGTACAAAAATGAATAATTTTTCGAAAATCGCTATTTTATCCCCGCATCTCCCCTTAAATACTTTCTCTACGAACGTACATTTTAAGGATCAAGAAGGTGGGAACCTCGTCTTGTAATAAGCACACACTGTGCGCCAATGAAAGGACATCTGAGAAATCGCTTCAGGATTTTGAAGCGCCGTACGCGCCGCACTGTAAGCGCTGTACTATATCTGCGCCTCAATTTAGTATTTAATAAACAAAAGCCATTAGATTCATTAGTATGTTGGGGTGTTCTGTACGCTTACTGATGTTTTTTCCACGTTTGCGCGAGTGGACGCACGCTGCACATTGAATATCGATGCAAATGTAATTATTAGGGCTTACACGAAGCTCCATGTGACAGCGACATATTGTGCCTTCAGCAGTGCTGACTGCAATCAGCAAACAATCGCCCTTGATAAATGATTGCATCACTCATATTAGGGGAGCGGGTACAAAGACGCGCATAACGGTCTCAACTCGTTGATAGACAATTTTAGTTGGGCGTCCGCAAACAGGCGCACATATAGATCATCTCTGGGCGCACGTTGTCCGTGTCCGCAGCTCCATGAATATATGCGGCCCTCCTAGCGTCCCTTCGAACACGAAGCCTCCGCGTACAATACAGCGCGACCGGAACCGACGATGCGCACATTAGAGGTATTTAGCAAGCTACTGAAATACGGTACGCAAATACGGTATGGGACTATGGCACCGCTTCTCCTCTCCAGCTCGTTGTGCTTAAACTGCGTCCTGGAATAGACTTGAGCGCAGAAGGACGAGACACAAGAAGAGAAGGCGACTACACGAGCGCTCGTGTCGTCGTCTTCTCTTCTTATGGCTCGTCCTTTTGCGCTCAATTCTATTCCAGAATGAACCAACGCGCCCAACGAAGTGCCTCCCCCGATCGACAGATGCATCGTAAACAATGCGTAGGCTGACAGGCAACACTAAGGCGTGGCACCCCAAATCAATTTTTGAAAAGGCGTTTGTGGTGTTGGGGTGCCTTTCCTGGAATTAGAAGCGCCGAAAGCACAACGAGCGAGAGAGGAGGAATGGTAACGTAGTCCCGTACCGTATTTGCGTTCCGTATTGTCATAACTTGCTAAAACGCTTTCTCGAACGCTATATTACCAAACAAGCAGCGCACTCCGAGAGACGGGAGACGGAGAGGAAGTGCCGTCGCCGCAGTCACCGACGCGCCGAAACAGGCGCCGACGCAACGGTACGCCGCGGCGCCAGGGCACACACCGTACACGAGCGGCGCAGGATCAGAATGGCAGCCGCATGATGTTTGACGTATCCGGCAGCGTCTTGGACACGCTAGCCGATCGAAATGCGCTGCACGAGTGACAGTTTCTCTTGAAGAAAAGTCAAATGTCATTATCCTAATGCTAGTTCTGCTTCCTGCTTTCTTACACTGAAATGCCTGTTACTGAATCTGACACAATATTACAATAAAACTTTTCTTTTTTGCGGCTTCTAATCGCTTGTCTATCGACTGCCGCTAGACAACGTCAGCACCATTAGGGCTTCTCACTTCTTCAGCACGACCACTCACTTTGTGAGTCTGTGTCGCCGTGTTTCTCTGAGTGGCATACCTATTCACGCTAATGAGTACACACTCACGTTCATACTCACGACTACTCACACTCAAGCCTACTCACCCTCACGAGTACTCCCTCACGTTCATACTCACGACTACTCACACTCATGAGCATAGGCATGCGCAGGGTTCCCCCTTCAGGGGGGGGCAGGGAGGGGCGAAGGTTCATCGCAGCGCCCCCTTCCTATTAAGTCAATGTATGGGGCAGAATTTGCGCCCCCCTCTCTCAGGTGACTAGGGGGGGCGGCCGCCCCCCTCTGCCCCCCCCTCGTGCGCACGCCTATGCTCATGAGTACTCACTCATGTTCATACTCCTACTCACCCTCATGAGGGTGTGTTCAGATAAGAACGTCGGTGCATGTCCGCCGACCCCCTTTAATTTCGCTGAAAAAAATATATTTTGTTTTCCGAGTCCCCAGGACCACAAAACCACTTTTGGTTTTGCGAGAAAAAATTTCACCTTCTTTAAAAAAAATTCACAAGTCTCCACTGAGCCGCCACCGCCTCTTTCGAATTTCGCGAAAATGGGATTTCGATGAGACGCTACGAACACACTATTGTAGCTGTAGGTCCGAAAAATTTTCTCCACATACTACGGATAGTTTTTGTTGAGAAAAAAATTATTACTTTGCAGTTTTAACGTTGTTCTGCTAAGAAAAAAAAATCGCAAATTCGGCAAAAAGCTCAATAATGCTCACATTTAAGATTTTTTTCCTCCGCAAGTATAAACGCCAGACTTCCCAAAGTTTTTAAAAACATTTCCATATGTTTGATAAACAAGTGTGCTGAATGAAATACCTGAGAGTGGCTTCAAACGTTAACCAGAAATGTTCAACTGAGGACATGTCTCTCAAAATGCAAAATTTTGAAGATCATTTAAAAAAAAACACCATCTTCGATTTTCTTTAAACTCTCCAGAATTAAAGCCAAGCACGTGTCCTAACTTAATCTGTAAAAACATGTTGCATTATTTTTGTGAGGTCGGAACTACAAAGCACGAAAAGTGGCCAAATTGACGTATAGTGAGTAACCACAACATTGAGCGAGCATGGAGCAATAGTTGCCATTATCGTTATTTTGAGGTCGCGAATGTCTTCTGTGGATTGACGGATTGTCAGGAATAAAACAGGAACAGTTGGTTTTGAAGAGGAAATTATTACTACATTTTTTTACGCAAATCACAAAAACTTCTACACGGGTCCCAGCCACTGAGCATGCCGCGATAATGAGTCGCACTCTTCGCAGGAATCGCTTTCAAAATTTTTCGCGCATGTGAGCCTGCGTACGCCTCATAAAGGAGGTGGCTGGAGAGGATCCACCGCTGGATATTTATCGCTTCCCATGGCACATCGGTTATGTGATAACGCAGATGGTGCGTGTCGGCACAAGCGGCGCATCTGCAGCACGACTGCGCTCACCCGGTCCCTAAAAAAAATGACATAAACAGGAAACAGCTCAACTCGCTTAAGAACGGTCGAAGTAATAAGAGAACGTCGGCTTTCACTTCCGTTCGTCGTCGACAACCCGGCAGTCCTCTGCTGGTGAACGAACGTGAGTACGCGTGCGCGTATTACACTCCCCTGATATTGATGGCCACGTTGTGGAGCTCAGAGCGAGCGTTTTGCGCTGACTACCGAAAGAGGCATACGAAGAAGATTGCCTACAAGTGGAACTTTCGATGTGTGAAAGATTTTAATGTCGCCTTACTAAGAAAGCGCATGCCAGAAAAAGCCTCATCCATCAGAGAAACCGACATTTTGTGCCAGAGCTGTTTCAACCGCTTGAAAGAGATCGCCGTAGAGTCTCGAGATGCATCTCAGTCTGACTCAAATTTTGTTCCCGAACAAACTGCTGTCGAAGAGCTAAACGTACTCGTTAAGACAACCGACGTGACAACTCTGAAAATTCCGGCGAAAGTGAAAGCACAATGCCGAGTATCTTACGCCAGGCGTAAGAAAGCAGAGATCGAGGGCGCTATCTCCAGGACAATTTCTGCTGTCCTTACAATAGCATACTCCACTACAGAGGAACCTGGTCCTTCAGGGGAAACCTGCAACGTCGCGAGTGGCTGCGCAACCTAAAGCACACATTCGATACCTGCGAATCATACTATGAACGCTCCGCCTCCTGACATTGCTCCCTGTGAACCTTTCTCATCAAGAAATTCAAGAAATGATTCCATCCGCAACTCGGCACCTCATTCGGAAATCCAGAAAATACAGACACCCGGGTGTGGTAAAATCCGAACCTCTACACCAGATCGAAGCTGAAGCCAGAAAACATACAGGCAGCAGTGAAATACTATACTGACGATGAGCTCAACTCCACCCAACAAAGCCCAAACAAGAAAGATTTCATTGCAATTAGTTATAAAGGACAAAAAGAGTACGTTTCAAAACGGCTAATGACCAGGTCCATTCGGGAAACATTTCGTCTACAGCGGCTCACCCTGACACAGGGATCGAGCTCACAAAGTTCTCCTCCTTGAGGCCGAAATGGGTTGTGTGCACAAGGTTGTTTCACCAGGAGCAAGATACGCACAAGTGCTTCAGTGACGTTTGTGGCTGTCTAACTTGTCTGACTATGACTTGTGACTATGACTCCCTGTGTATACAATAGGGGTAAATAAACAGTTCCTTCCGAGAGCTCGACTTGACTACATTTCTGGAAATCTTGCGGTTAGTCCTTACGCCAGGACCAAAACTGCGTCTCGTGCACGCACGCAAATGAACAAATTTGCATTTTAAGGCAACTCTTTGGTTTTATCTGTCAAGCTGTTGTCCCTCGAGCACAACAGATGACATTCAGGGCCTAAAAGTAATGATAATGGCAACTATTGCTCCATGCTCGCTCAATGTTGTGGTTACTCACAATACGTCAATTTGGCCACTTTTCGTGCTTCGTAGTTCCGACCTCACAAAAATAATGCAACATGTTTTTACAGATTAAGTTAGAACACGTGCTTGGCTTTAATTCTGGAGAGTGTAAAGAAAATCGAAGATGGTGTTTTTTTTTTAAATGATCTTCAAAATATTGCATTTTGAGAGACATGTCCTTAGTTGAACATTTCTGGTTAACGTTTGAAGCCACTCTCAGGTATTTCGTTCAGCACACTTGTTCACCAAACATATGGCAATGTTTTTAAAAACTTTGGGTAGTATGGCATTTATACTTGCGGAGGAAAAAAAATCTTAAATGTGAGCATTATTGAGCTTTGTATCGATTTTGCGATTTTTTTTCTTAACAGAGCGACATCAAAACTGCAAAGTAATATTTTTTTCATAACAGAAACTATCCGTAGTATGTGGCGAAAATGTTTCGGACCTACAGCTACAATAGTGTTTTTGTAGCGTCTCATCGAAATCCCATTTTCGCGAAATCCGAAAGAGGTGGTGGCGGCTCAGTGGAGACTTGTGAATTTTTTTGAAGAAGGTGAAATTTTTTCTCGCGAAACCAAAAGTGGTTTTGTGGTCCTGGGGACTCGGACAACAAAATATATTTTTTTCGGCGAAATTAAAGGGGGTCGGCGGACATGCACCGACGTTCTTATCTGAACACAGCCATGAGTTCTCACTAACGTTCACACTCACGTCCACTCACACTCATGAATACTCACCCACGTTCATACTCACGACTACTCACACTCATGAGTACTCACTCACGTTCACACTCACGCCTACTCACCCTCATGAGTGCTCACTCACGTTCACACTCACGCCCACTCACACTCATGAGTACTCATTCACGTTCATATTCACGACTACTCACACTCATGAGTGCTCACTCGCGTTTATACTCACGCCTACTCACCATCATGAGTGCTCACTCACGTTCACACTCACGTCCACTCACACTCATGAGTACTCACTCACGTTCATACTCACGACCACTCACACTCGCGAGTTCTCACTCACGTTCATACTCACGTCTACTCACACTCATGAGTACTCACTCATACTCACACTCACCACGTTCAAATGAGTGTGAGTGAGTGTGAGTGAGTGTGAGTGAGTGCACTCATGAGTGAGTGTGCCGAGCTATGGTTTGTATTATGCCTATTTGTAGTCTGTTAGAGCGACGTTAATAGTGCCATGCTGATAACATAAAAGATTTAGTGTTATTTTCATATAGACTGTCTTGTGGTAATTTCCATTTCCCATTCCTGGCACCAAGAAACGCTCTTGTTAAATTGACTATTCAGCTTTATTTGATCCCCAACTGATGATATTCTCGTGTATAACGCATCATAATCAGCATAATGCTTTACATTTAGAGAAAGGTCGGTGATTATGTCATTAATAAATAAAATATATAAAAATTGAAGGACACTTTGTACATTCCAAGGTGTGTTCGGCGAAAGCGTGTGCCCATTCCACTGACTATGCCATGTCTTTTATCTTTTACACTCTCAGTGGGATAACACACAAAGCGAATGTGTGCGTGTTTTCTTCTTTAATTTTTTACCGTGAGTCGCAGCGAGACTAATCTTCCTCCGTTCGCATGCGTTAGTATTTTCTCGCGCTTTGCGCATCGTGCAAACGCCATCCGCGTTCCAGCGCTTAAATTGACGGACCCTTTGTAAATTCGAAAGTGTATTCCGTGAACGCCTGTGTCCATTGAGACGGCGTCGGTCAGAATGATTTCAAACGCTGGTCACAGCGACGCTACGCAAGCAAAGCGCGAGCGCTGTAGAGTTCGACGCGACCGGCGTCCGTTTGTGCATCCCGGCGGCCACCTGGCTCCGTGCCAGAGGTCGGACAGACGGACGGACGGACGGACGGACGGACAGACGGAGAGACGGACGGACGGACGGACGGACAGACAGACAGACAGACGGACGGACGGACGGACGGACGGACGGACGGACGGACACCGGACGGACACCGGACGGACGTGAGCATGAGCCATTAAAGGCTTTCGCCTTAAAAGAGGTGTGAGGACTAAGCCCTCAGGTAGGCCAGAATCAACAGGAAGTTTACCAGATCAGTTGTCACTGAGTGAAACAAATTGTTGTCTGTTATGAAGGTACGCTCGTATCCATAATATAAGCTTTGAATTTTTTAAGACATATTCCAATTTATGAAAAATATTTTTATGGGGAACTTTATCGAATGCTTTTTGAAAGTCCACAAAAATGGCATCTAGCTGTTCTCCTTCATTTAATGCGGTAGCAAACTCGTACATGGTTTGAGCCAGATCATTCCAGGAAAAAGTGTATTGTGATGACACCTTCCTCGCTCGTAGAGAAGCGCCGCAGTGTCCTTTATCCGGCACTTTGAAACAACTCCAAAATGAAAGTTTTTTTAAATGCGAATGCATTTCATAGTCGGGCTATGTCAGGCATCCGGCGTTGTGCGGCGTTGGCGTTGTCCGCGGCAGGTGTTTTCTCTCCGCTCTGAGTGGAGAGGAGGAGCGCGCTCTGACGCGTGAGGGCGCTCGCATCGCGGGAGCTCGGCGGAGCTATATATGAAAAAAATAAAAAAAAAAACACAAAAAAGCAAAAAAAAAAAAAAGGCGCTGCGCCGTGCTCCCGACCGGGCTGCAGAAATTAGGCGCCTTTTCCTTCTTCGAACCACAACCACTATATATAAATGGAGTGAAGCGCGCGCGAAATGCATTCGCATTTCCTCACGATTTCCCCTTCGGGGAGGTGGGGGGCATTTTTTTTTTCAATGAACCATTTGAAATTCGATTTGTTAGCGAAGGGCAAATAAGGGAACCTTCTATTCATCCACAATGAAAGTTGAAAAGTTGAGAGGTCATTGTCAGGTATCATGTTTCTGACATTTACAGTCAACGCACGTAATTAAAAATAAAATGTATGTACACAGGAAACATCTGTTTCCGCTGCTGCCATGTAGATAGACTGTGAAGAAGAGGAAAAGATAAAAACACCGCAGCTGACTCCTCAGAGCTGCAAACGAAGCAGTCATTCACAATTGTTAGAACCTATTGTTGCGTCATTTGAGATAAGCAATTATCACCACGGCTTGTGACCGCACTATTTATAATCTGTTAAATGAGCGGTATTAATTTCCTCACTCGGAATGTCAAACACAGGCGGCCCCAATCAAGTGTACGTCCCTGCAATATTAAAGATTCCATCTACGTCCCACCATCATAGTTTTTATCCTGCGCATGCTGACCTAAATGTCAAAAAAAAAAAATAGAGAGAGAGGGGAAAAAAAAAAGAAGGCGAGGTTGCTGCCTTGGTCGGGGTGCCTTCTGTAAGAGAGGAGAGCTATTGGAGCAATACTTTTGATAGACGACAGAAAGCTGTGACGTCATCAGAAAAAAAAGGTGAGACAGAGAGAGGGAGGGCCACTACGATAAACGACAGAAAGCAGTGACGTCATGAGAAAAAAGAGGGCAAGAGAGAGGCAGGGAAAGCCATTACGTGCCAGTGGGGGACGTGGTCCGGCTGCTAGTCCCAGATCATTTTTCAAAAATTGCATCAAGCTTTTTCAATGAACATGACGTCAGCGATCAGAGGAGACAGGTCTTCTTTCCCCGTTCAGGACCTGAAAGCCTGGACGCTTGCGAGTGATACGTATATAACGGGTGTGACAGCTGCCGTGAACCAGGCTTGATGTGCGAATGTCGTCCTGTCTCTCTTATACGTCATCAGAAACGCGGCAGCTAACCTCCCTACTGATCCGTGCGTATATACTCGCACAGCCGAGTGTACACTGTTCCTCCATACCAACTGGACTCAACCACGTCCGTGCGGCCTGTGGCGGCGATGATGTCCTTGACGGTGGCATTGCTGCTCCTCCTAACGGTCCTGCTGGCTGCTCTGTTCACGTAAGCTATGCGTTCTCCGTGACGCCAAAGTTTGCAGCAACAATTAAGCAGGCCGCTTTGTAACGCTTCTGCAAAGTATTAACACGAGTGCCGTCGGTCTTTCTTTTTTTACGCATTGCGTGTTCCTAGGTCCAAAGGAGAGTGGCAAAATTAAGATGGTGGCACATCTAACGCATTTGCTAGAACTGACGTTAAACAAATCCTTCTGGAAACGTAACTTCTTTGATAGCATACAAAAAAGCACAGATTCGGGTTTGTCGGTAGAACAGTGTGGAAAGAATACAGAGCACGCCGAAGAACGAGGACGGAGGCAAACTTCATATGCAGATGGAACTGTGCAGCAAATGGTGATACCTTCAGATGACTTATTATTACTTTTGGGGGTTTCACATGCCAAAACAACGATGTGATTATGAGGGACACCGTAGTGGAGGGCTTCGGAAATTTTGACCATCTGGTGCTCTTTAACGCGCACCTAAATCCATGTACGCGGGATTCTGGCATATCGCCTCCATCGAAATGCGGCCGCCACGGCCGGGATTCGATCCTGGACCCTTCTGGTCAGCAGTCGAGCACCATAACCGCCAGACCAACATGACGGGTAATACCTACGGATGAGGGATATATACGAGAAAAGACGATATGGAAATTTGATGAAAATGAATGCATGAATGCTACATTTATTCTCGGCCGCTTGGCTGCTCTTGGCCGCATTTGGGGATGAGGTGGGAAAGGGGTAAGGGTATTAAAGATTGATAAACAACTTCACGTTACGCCTTCGCACGAGTCCGTTGACCTCTCCCACACCACTCGAAACCAACAGGCCATACCGCATATTGCGAGGGCCTTCTGTGCTTCGTGGTCAGTCTGTATTAAATTGCGTAGAGCTGTCATGTCGGCGTGCAGCAAATGTCATCATCATCATCATCATCAGCCTGTCTACGCCCACTGCAGGGCAAAGGCCTCTCCCATGTTTCGCCAATCAACCCGGTCCTGTGCTTTCTGCTGCCACGTTATACCTGCAAACTTCTTAATCTCATCTACCCACCTAATTTTCTGTCTCCCCCCTTACGCGTTTGCCATCTCTTGGAATCCAGTCAGTTACCCTTAATGACCAGCGGTTATCCTGCCGACGTGCTACGTGCCCGGCCCATATCCATTTCTTCTTCTTGATTTCAACTATGATATCCTTAACCCCCGTTTGTTCCCTGACCCACTCTGCTCTCTTCCTGTCTCTTAAGGTTACACCTATCATTTTCCTTTCCATCGCTCGCTGCGTCGTCCTCAATTTAAGTTGAACCCTCTTTGTAAGTCTCCAAGTTTCTGCTGCGTAGGTAAGTACCAATGAGATGCAGCTGTTATATACCTTCCTCTTGAGGGATAGTGGTAGACTACCAATCATGATTTGATAATGCTTGCCGAATGAGCCCCATCCCATCCTTATTCTTCTAGTTATTTCACTCTCATGGTTCGGCTCCGCGGTTACTACCTGTCCTAAGTAGACGTACTCCTTTACAACTTCCAGTGTCTCGCCACCTATCGCAAAGCGCTGTTCTCTGCCAAGATTGTTCCACATTACTTTAGTTTTATGCATATTAATTTTCAGACCTACTATTCTACTTTTCGTATCCAGTTGAGTAATCATAAGCTGTAATTCGTCTCCCGCGTTACTCATCAATGCAATGTCATCAGCGAATCGCAGGTTACTGAGATACTCTCCATTAACTCTTATCCCTAACTCTTCCCAATCTAGGGCCCTGAAAACCTCCTGTAAACACGCGGTGAATAGCATTGGAGAGATCGTGTCTCCCTGCCGTACGCCCTTCTTTATTGGGATTCTGTCACTTTCTTTATGGAGCACTATAGTGGCTGTGGATCCGCTGTAGATTTCTTCCATTATGTTTATATAGGCTTCGTCGATGCCCTGATTCCGCAGTGCCTGCATGACTGCTGTTGTCTCCACCGAATCAAATGCCTTCTCGTAATCTATGAAGGCTATGTATAGGGGTTGGTTGTATTCCGCGCATTTCTCTATCACCTGATTGATAGTATGAATATGGTCTGTTGTTGAGAAGCCTGTACGAAATCCTGCCTGGTCCTTTGGTTGATTGAACTCTAATGTCGTATTAATTCTGTTAGCAATTACTTTTGTAAATAGCTTGTAGACAACGGACAGTAAGCTGATGGGCCTGTAATTTTTCAGGTCCTTGGCGTCCCCTTTCTTATGGATCAAGATGATGTTGGCATTCTTCCAAGAATCTGGTATCCTCCCTGTCGAGAGACACTTCGTATACAGGGTGGCCAGTTTTTCTAACATAATCTCTCCACCGTCTTTCAACAAGTCTGATGTTACCTGATCCTCACCAGCGGCTTTGCCTCTTTGCATTCCCTTTAGGGCTTTCTTTACTTCTCCTGTCAATACCGGTGGGATGTCAGATTCCTCTGGGCTATTATTGCTTCTTACGTTATCATCCTGACTGTCTCGGCTGCTGTACAGATCTCTGTAGAACTCTTCCGCTACCTCAAGTATCCTATCCATATTTGTTGTGACCTTGCCCTCCTTGTCCCTTAATGCATACATCTGATTTTTGCCTATGCACAGTTTTGTCTTCGTAGCTTTGAGGCTTCTTCCGTTCTTTAGAGCATGCTCAATTCTCTCCATATTATACTTTCTTATGTCGGCTACTTTACGCCTATTGATTAACTTGGAAAGCTCCGCCAGCTCTATTTTGTCTGTTGCATTTGAGGCTTTCATGGTTTGACGTTTCTTAATGAGGTTTTTCGTCTCTTGGGATAGCTTACCAGTGTCCTGTCTAACGACTGTACCCCCCGACTTCCACTGCACACTCCTTAATGATACTAGTCAGATTATCATTCATTGCGTCAACGCTAAGGTCGGTTTCCTCGGTTAAAGCCGCGTACCTATTCTGAAGTGAAACTCTGAATTCCTGTACTTTCCCTCTCAGAGCTAGTTCATTAATCGGCTTCTTGCGTATCAGTTTCTGCCGTTCCTTCCTCAAGTCTAGGTGAATTCTAGATCTTACCATTCTGTGGTCACGGCATCGGATCTTGTTAACTACTTCCACATCCTGTACAATGCCCGGGTGGGCACACATTATGAAGTCTAATTCATTTTTAGTTTCGCCATTAGGACCCCCTCCACGTCCACTTACGAGTAGCCCGTTTTCTGTAGAAGGTATTCAAGATTCGTAAATTATTGCGTTCGCAGCAAATGTAGAATGTTCTAAATGAGATGTTCTAAATCTGCTAGGCACATCATCTGACAATGTGTGCATCGCTAGAAGCATTTCCATTCGTATAGGTCGGGTAGGTTTCTGCCATTTGTCTAGTATGAGTGGTGTGTATGTGGAGTTGGCCATAACTTTGTTTAAAAAATGTTGCAGTGGCTTAGCTCGGCTATGCCAGGATATACGTAGCGTTAGCAAAGGTTCAGCTGTTTATTCTAAGTTTTCCTGATTAGCTTGATTATCATGCTTACTGCTGCTGCAATGACACACATACACGGTATACGTATTATGTGGCACATGTATATTTTTGCTCAACGTCAGGTTGCTTCTCTATTGCCACAAAGACGGCTTGGTGATCAGTGAAGTAACACGCTGCCGTCTCTATGGCCCCTACACAGTATTCTGTTCATTCTTCCTACCCTCAACCGCTAATTGCCAGGCAACTACTTCGGGATCCGATGAGTCACGCTTCTCCGCTCTTCTGCGCCGTTGAGCAGCATTTGCGCTTTCCTTCTCCATGGCTATACCACACTGGCAAACGCCAGTCAGAAGCGCAGCGGCTCCAGCGCAGTGTCAGACGACGACTGCACAGCGAAAGCGAATAGCTGCGCGCGCGCGCCGGCGCGTCTACCACGGCTACGACGTCACTCCGCTGGAATGCGCAGACCGGCGGCGGTGAGAGAGAGAGAGAGAAGTGAACTTTATTAAAGCACCGGCGGAGGTAGCAGGGTGCCACGCAGGGCCCTCTTGCTACCCGACTATATGCAGTCATCAAGTTGCGTCTCGACGCTTACGCCGGGGAACCCAACGTTCTCCACGAGGCTGTCGCCCCTGGGTCCCGTCAGGTGCGTCCCCACGCGTTTGGCGAGCGAGAGCTGTCTCGATCCGCTGGACCGCCTGTAGCTGTTGCTCTAAGTCCTGAGCCGTTACGGCACTGGCAATGTCCGTTGGCAGTCTGCCTGGGTAGGCCGCTGCCTCTTCCGGATTCAGTTTACAATCCCACAACACGTGAGTTAGCGTGGCGGTCGCACTGTTACACACACTACACTTTGCACTCTCATAGACGTCGGGGCACATGAAGCGCGCGAGCGCAGGCGTGAGCACCGAGTTCGTTTGCAGCTGTCTGTAGAGTACCGCCTGTTCTCTGGTGAGCTGCGCGTGTGGGTCCGGCATGGAGCGACGTGCGCTCCGGTACCATTCCAGCACATCCGCGTAGCTCGTTACCAGTTCGGCTTCTTCTTCGTCGTCTTCATCGTCGGTGGCTACTCCCTCCGCTACGACGAGGGACGCTGGTGCCACCACGCGGCGAGTAAGACCTCGCGCAGCGGCGTTCGCCGTCTCATTGCGGTTTGGGGAGTTGCTCCCGAAGGAGTAGCCTTGATGCGCCGGGAACCATCGGAGACGAGTCCGCAGTCCGTCGGTGCACTGTCTGTCACTGCACTTCACCACGCGCACCGCACTGGCACACACATTATTTCTGCCGTAGTTCCGGACCGCTGTGCGCGAGTCGCTCAGGATCGTTGTACACTTGTTGTCGGCGAGGGCCAGCGCAATGGCGGCTTCTTCCGCCTGATGCGCTTGCTTCGCACGGACGCTGCAAGCACTGTAGATTTCGCCCGTTGCGGCGCGTATTGCTACGGCCACGTATGTGTCTTCTTTGTCTTTGTATTTAGCGGCATCCACGTATAAGGCGCCGTTATCGTTGGCGTGTGCTTCAGTGAGGGCCTTGGCTCGCGCGTCTCGTCGGCCTTGGCTGTGCTCCGGGTGCATGTTCTTTGGTAGGGGCGCCACCACCAGTCGGCGGAGGGCCCTTTCCGGGAGGGCGTGATGTCTCTTCGCTTCGTTGTCAGTAGTGTTCGTGCCTTGGCCTAGTCTGGCCAGGATGCTTCGTCCCGTTCGTGTGGTTTGGAGTCTCTCGCGCTGAGATGTTCTTTGCGCTTCTGCGATTTCTTCGAGGGTGTTGTGCACCCCCAGCTCGAGCAGCTTGGCTGTGCTCGTGCAGTTAAATAAGCCGAGCGCAGCCTTGTATGTCTTTCTGATGGCCGCATTTATCCGGTCGCGCTCCTGTACTTTCCAGTAGTGGAACGCGCCTACGTAGGCAGCGTGGCTGATGGCGAAGGATTGCACCAGACGTAGCAGGCTGGCCTCCTTCATCCCTCTGTGCCGAGTCGCAACTCGCTTGATGAGTCGCGTGGCGATACCCATCTTAGTGATGATCTTGTCGACGGTGACGCCGTTGCTCCTACTGGCTTCGAGCACCATGCCTAGGACACGGAGCTTAGAGACTTTCGGAATGACCATGCCGTTTCTGGTTCGGAGCACGATCTTCTCCGAGTCTTCAGTGGCTTTCTTCCTATATCGCCCAGGTGGTGGGACGATCAGGAGTTCGGACTTTTGTGGCGAGCATCGGAGACCGGTGCCATCCAGCTGATCTTCTATTGTGTTCACTGCTTCTTGCAGCGTTTCTTCGATGTACCCGTCGCTGCCGCCGGCAACCCATAGCGTGATGTCGTCCGCGTAGATCGTGTAACAGACGTGCGGGACTCGCGCGTTTAGTCGTTCCGCAACTCCGATCATGACCAGGTTGAAGAGCAGCGGTGATATCACGGAGCCCTGCGGTGTGCCGACGCTTCCGAGGGTCTTTTCTTCTAGTTGTAGGTTATTCGCTTGTATTTTTACCGTTCGGTTGGACAGAAAGTCCCTTATGTAGTTGTAGGATCTTCGTCCAAGTCCGGTGAGTTGCGCGCGGCGGCGGCGGAGTGCGCGGGAGATGCTGGCTCCGGTCCGCCAGCTGTGTGACATCACTGATCCTCGCGCATGCGCAGCACGGCTCTTGATGTGCCGCGCGAAACGGGTTTGGCTAGGCCAGTGTAGCTAACGCTACAAAAACCTTCTTGTTGATCAGTAAACCCACCCTTGTCATTTAGCATGCGCGTTGGTGTAGCTTCCAGTGGTCTGTTTTTGCTGCCTGCTGTCATTTTAGTACGAATGTAATGCATCAATGCTCTGCTAGGAGAGCCTTCTGCCAAAATGTTAAGATAAGGATTTTGGTCTGCCGGGTGTGGTGAGGAACTGGGGTGTGGGAAATTGTATATGTGATCAAACTGACCCGCTTGAGTGGCCGACCGCAGGAGCGGCCGCGTTTCCCCCTCCGTGCCAGTGTGTTCGGTGTCCAGAGCATTTCAACATTTGTCCCAGTGTCATGAATTCTTTTAGCTTTTTCCTAGTGTCGTTGGCCGCAGCATCTTCATTCGTTGGCACCGTTAGTTCACTTACCTCTTCGTACGATTTGTAAGGATGCGATAGTGAATTCGTTTACTATTAGGCCTCGAGGGGAATGCGAGGGGAATAGTACTGGCAGCCCCCCATACTGCCAACAACTTTGCCTGCAGAGTGGCACCCCCGGGACAACGCCTCCTCTATTTCTTTCTATGCTAGTGCGAACGCTCGCTCCTCAACGGGAGCCGTCGGTCCGTTAAGTTCAGGGAGTGGTCGTGATGCGACGCTGCACAAAGGTGTAGGGCTGCTTGCGTCACAGATGCGATAGACGCGTCTTCCCTCTCCAATATCATGCGTCTGTCCAATTTGTTCCTTCGTGCTCCTTCTTTGTAGCTCGAAGAAATGCCGCCGCCGCCTCACAGCGCTCGTGTGGCACCTGTTAAAGGCAGCGCATGCACTGCAGCGTCGCAGTGACGCGTTCCCATCGGTTGCCCGCATAGCGCCACGAACGGAGACGCGCTATCTCAAAACACCGTGTCTCTTGCCAGCGTGACCGCCAACATAGTGAACACGAGGGATGCAAGACGCCTCCCCACGGATCTGTACACAACTGACTAAAAAATTCATATGATTTCCGTCGTGAGGCACCACATAAAGGGTGCTCTCCCCCCATGACCGCCAAGCCCACGCGAAGGATAGGCGATGGGCAAGAGTAGGAAAGGGCTAGAGGAGAGGGTGGTTAACGGCTGGAACGGGCGCATTTGGCTTGCATTGATAAAATAGAGGAGGCGTTGCTCGGGAAGCTGAACAGTGTGATTATGTTGTGGTGCAGATGTGCCAGCCCAGGCCATGCTATAGGTCCCCACTGACACCCCAATTTCTGATTGTTGCGTCAGTGTAGATCGATGAAATAGATAATAAGTCTTCCAATGGACAAATTAGAATTCTAGGGGCACAAATCGCTAGCTGTAACAGCCCCCCAACAGTGGATTTGCACTTAAGAGCAATAAGAATCCGATGTTGCACATGATCCAACGCATATCAAATAGGTGTGGCGGAGCCCGGCAGAATGCATTCGAAACTCTTGGAAAAGCAGTGGCAGTCGGGAGGATCCTGTACGGGGCACCCGTGTAGGATTTTTCCAGTCGAGATCTTCCCGACATCGAAAATTTACATAGGGCAACCCTTCTTACCGATCTCTGAACTGCGCCAGAAAACTACTCAAATTGTGTTGAAAATAAACGGCGATCGTATGTGTGCTCACTAGCATTCAAGTAACTAGCATTCAAGTGATTTTTTCTATCAATTAAAGACATGTAAACCTGCATGTATGTTGATAAAAATTGTTTGATTTGATTTTCATTGTCTTCTTTTTCAATAAATTCCAAAGTATAACACGCAATAAGTTACAAGTTAATAAGCATGTATGTATTGCAAGATCAAATGTATACGTGTATATACATGCGATCGTTTTTGTTTCTTTCCTGTTGGCTGTCCTGTGCATTCTTTGTTCCACATTGCACTGAACCGGCCACTAGCCACTTTAGGCTATCAGTCCAAATAATGGTTGTATTAAGCTTTCTGTTCATGAAAAGAAAGTTCTATTGATTGAGTGACTGATTTATATCGTTCTTACACCAAGTTGTAAGCTCAGCGATGTGTTACCCTCATTTTGTTCGTTCCTGTTCTTCGGTGGGAGCTGTTTTTAGGGGCGAAGCTCCTAAGGGTGTGGGTCTGTCCCTCCTCTGTAGTTGTAGTAGTAGGTAGGTAGGTAGATAGCCACGTATAGTGGAATGTACCCACTCCACGTGATAAAGATGACGATGACGCAGTGTAGTGGAATGTACCCACTACACGTGATAACGATGATGATGACGCTGATGACCATGAAGTATAAGCGCGTTCCAGACCACACATTCTCTTTCTGCCATGGATGAAAACGATCGAGCTTCGCCCACTCATCATCATTCACTTCGTGGATATGACGTGATTTTTTTCCCTTGAAAGTAACCGGCGTTTGAGATATTTTATTTCCACACTTCTGTCAGCTTCGCGGCGTCACATTCTTCACAGGCCTGAGAGGAGCATGTCTGGGTTGCTGCTGTGCTGTGAAAACCATAGGCGTGCGCATGAGGGGGGGGCAGAGGGGGCGCCCCCCCCCCCCCCCCCTAGTCGCCTAAGAAGGGGGGGGACGCGCAAAGTGCCCCATACATTGACTTAATAGGGAGGGGGGGCGCTGCGACGAACCCTCGCCCCCCCCCCCCCCCCTTACGGGGAACCCTGCGCACGCCTATCGTGAAAACGGTTCTCACGGGCAGGGTTGCCGTATGTGGCTACTTAGCGCCACATACGGCGCCTTACAACCCCGTATGACGACGAATATTTCAGGTTGGCTCCATGACTATTTTGTGGTTTCTTTGAACTTATATTTTGGCCTACTTAGAATGCGAAAATAATGCTCCGCGTTTCTTTGTGATACCTATACAAAATTGGTGTATACCGGGGTGTTTTGCAAGAATTCATTAGTGCGAAGTTGTTTTCAAGTGGACTAGTTTTCCAGACATGTTAGTGTCTATCTTTCTGAACTTTTTATTATTATTATTTTGCTCTGTATGACGTCCCCTCGTAACGGGTTGAACAGTGTGCGTTTTGTAACGTACATTGTGAAGTAGGCGTAGTGCAATCACCGCAGAGATAACCACCGCCGCGACCAGTATTTCTTTCCTGAAGTGCCCGCAACGCTGAAGTTCGCTGAAGTGCCTGCAACGCACAGGCACTCAGTAAACTATACTCCCCGAGCGATGAATTACTGTTAAGGTTTTTCACGTTGTGTCACTTTCGAAGGTAGCTGTGGCGTGCGCACGTCTTTGTCATGCCATAATTGCATAAGACGTTTCATTAGCGTGATAATAGTAGTTGTTTGGTTTTGAAGTCCCAAAATCACGATATGATTATGAGATACGCCGCAGCGGAGGGCTCCGAAAATTTCGACCACCCGGGGTTCTTTAACGTGAATTTAAGTCTAAGCGCGCGGCTAAAGTGGTTGCTTGGGCGTGCTGGTATACGACGTAGCGGAAAAGAAACGGCTCGAAAAACGGAACACCATAAAAAATTGGGGGGACCCTTAAGCTTCGCCTTTAAGAGTTGAACGCAATAGCTATATCCTGTGCCTAGTGCGTTCTTCAATCACTTGGTGCATACTATGTAATAAGTAGCATGCTTTAAACCACGAGCAATTATGCGCGGGAAATGCGGGAAATGTTTTCGAACTTGCTATGCACCCACTACGTGGTCTTAAGGGAATACGCGCAGTAACGTGTGTGCCTTTTGTAATGGATGCATGGCTTTGAACCACAATGTCGTTATGATATTCACATCTTCCGACGCCCGATGGCTATACACGCTTGTACCACGCAATATTACTGCGATATTACATGTTGTATTGTGACGCCTGTATACAGGACGCGTGTTTTTGTAAAGCATGAAAGTTATTTTCACTGCAATTCCAAGCAGAGGAAGTTCTTTTATATGTAATCCCAAGCAGAAGCGTGGCTGTGTGGTAGAACACCAGCTTGCCACGCAGACGACCTGGGTTCGATCCTCAGTCGGACCCGGAAATTTTTATTATTTATTTTATTTGCATCTTTCTCGATTTTTCGGTCACGGACAAGATGATGATTTTTCGCTCACAACCAACGACACCGACGCCGACGCCGGAATTTCTGCGAATTGAGCTTTTTAACGCTATCGCGTTAAAAGGTAGACACGAACTAAGCGTACAGGCCTCCAGCATTTCACTTGCACCGAAATGCGGCCCTCGCAGCCTGCTATTCGAATCCGCGGCCTTAGGGTCAGCTCTCGAGCGCCATAACTATTGGACCACCACTGCGGGGGTTTAATTGATGTCGCGACTTCATTACAGTAGAGCTCGCCAAAGAAAAGTGATGCAGACGATGCTTGCTGTCTTTTTATTTTAACTTTATAACGGGACATATTTCCCCGTGCACATGAGCTGGTAAAGTTTTACTGTTTACGAATTCCGCCGTTTTTTTTTTTACAACGTCCTGCCTGACTCGCAAACAGATTTCCGCATTCCGCTAAACACGAATGCGTTTTTTTTTTTTACAATTCACCGTGGAATCACGTAAGCTGAGGGTAAACGGACAGTTTCGTTAGTGGGCGAAAACAAAAAATAGAAAGAAAAAAAAAAACAGGGGCTTAGACATGTTTCGTATGTTTCGCAATTTACATTGGGCAAACCGCACTCGCGGTAATTACGACATAACAGCTACGACGAGAGCGAAGCGACACCGACAACGTCACAAAGTTCTCGATGTTAGCTTTTCCTCATTGTGACCCCTTAACCTGTACATCGGCTACTTTCTGGAGACCGCGGACTCAGTACAATATGTGTGTTTTATCATGCGTCCTACATCCGGCCGGGACATTCTGATTGTGTAAGCAAAAAAAAAAAAAATATAGCAAGCTCAATCGGCATACTTAAGAAGCTGTGCAACAATTGGTTGAAGATGTGTACTAACACGCTTATAACTAGTCCAGCAATGAGTTCTTAATTACGCATGTAATGATCTTCAAAACGCACTCGTTCTCCCGTTCTTGGAATTCAGATGTGTATCGTCAAGACGAATGAATGGGATACCTCATCAAACACAAAAAAGTTATCGTTGGTGGCGTCAATGCGAAAGTGACAAAATGTGACATCACAGCTGACGTCATGATGACGTTATCGTGACTTCACAGGTAACCAAAATTTGTGACGTCATCATGACTTTAATATGGCGTCAGAAAAAATCATGACATGGCGTCGTCGCATGGTAAAAGCTGGGCCGATCCTGCGGAGACAGGGCAACACCACGTGAAGTGCAGAAAAATACTACTGCAGAGTACAATCTAATGAGAAGAAAAAGAAAAAAAAGAAGAAAAAAGAAAATGGCTGTCGCCTTCTCGTCTTAGGCAAGTGCCTTAGGGACCGTGTAACAGCTTTCTTGCTTTTTCTTCGTATTTGAAGGCCAGCTTGTAAATTACGACACTTGTTCTGCTGGTGCAGGAGGCCTCGCGACTGTGTTGCCGATGATTAAAACTTGTTGCTAATAATTTACTGAGTCGAAAGGCAAAGCTTACATATATTTTTTTTCGTATTTTGCTTATTGAGAATAGAGATAGTTTTGCATATATGGGATGCTGTCATCAGCTTCATATTGAAGTCAAATGCTCCTTCACGCGTTTGCATGAGACGACTCGGAGGAAAAATGAATGTTTGTCGTCTCAGTCGAAAGTATGAACTAAAGCTGTGCACGGGCCGAATTTTCGAGCCCGAGCCCGGCACGGGCCCGCTGGCTGCGTCGAAGCCCCGCCCGAGCCCGACGCTAAAGGGTTGCGAGCCCGCCCGGCCCGGCCCGACGTACAGAAACAAAAGCCCGGGCCCGGGCCGGTCCGGCCTGACATCATGAAGGTTTGTTGAGGAGACAAGGCGTCGTTTTCTGATAATGTGGCATTTTATTCAACGTATCAAAGGGAACATGAGCCAACGACATGTGACAGTCATTATATGCAACGATTACAATTTGTTGTGTAAACATAGGCTGTCCACTGATTCGGGCTTCAGTGAAGTGCGGCGCTCCTGTACATATCCCGCCTAACTGAATAAGGTCCGCTCGCTGCTCGCGCTGGTAGCCGCTATTGCCAATATCTTTTTCGCAAGCTGTTTGTTCTTCCAGAAGTTTAGTACCTCAGATGTAGAGAGAGGATTATTCCGTGTATAGATAATCACAAAGCTCATCGTGTGTGACTTCACTTTCTCTCCTTGCGTTTAAAGTGGCTAAAGGAAAGGAGAACCGAGAAAGGGGGAGGGGGGCGGTCGCGGAGAAGGCACTACGAGGTGGAAAACAGTTGCAGCACAACGTCTATACTTTGGGCTTGATTCGGGCTTTGCATCGGGCACGGCCCACCCAACAAAAAAAAAAAAAAAAGAAACAGTGTAGCCCGAGCCCGGCCCGGGCCCGAAATGAAAAGCCGTCGGCCCGCCCGAACCCAGCCCGCGGGCGGGGCCGGGCCAGGCTCGGGCTTTCGGGCTACTCGAAGCCCGTGCACACCTCTAGTATGAACCCCCCCAGCCTCCTTCGCCCTCGAAAGCTTTCTATACCTCGCGTATTTTTGCAGTGCCTCAGGCATCAGCCCTCTTTTGACCAAGCGACGACTTCATGTGATGACGTCATAGTGTGACGCCATCTTGTGCGATGTTATAGTGACGACATAATGACGTCACGAGTTTTGCGATCTGTGATGTCATCACATGGTGAGTAACCGCTGACGGTTACTTTTCGCCTTCGGTGAGGCATCCAAGGCTTTCACCCTAAGAACTATATTGATGTCTCCACCCTTACTTTTTTGGCCTTTAATCTAACCTCGATTTCATACGCCTCAGGTGGTCGGTGCACAACGTTTTATTAATTATTTGTGGTTGTCAAAATAGCTTACTGATAATCTATGACGCCATGTACGGTTAATATAGTTTCTGATGTGGGAACCATTGAGTGATAGGAATGTTTACGTCAAACTCCTGTACTAAAAAAAAATACGAATTCGTAAAATTTTTGGAGTCACCGACCCCGATATTGAGTCTTTGTCTGCCCAATTTTTAATAATTTTTCTTCGTTTTATTTACTTACTGCTACAACGAGACTCGAATAGAGGTTTTAAGTGTTGCACAAGAGGTGGTCGTTATAACGCTCAGTCCTAAATCAAGTGGGTTTACGAGACTCCATTTGCAATAAAGTTACAGCTACGCAGAACAATTACGCCTTGCATGGTTGCATTTTTTATTACTAACGCAGCAAAAAAAAAGTATTCGGAAAAAAAAGCTCATTTTGGGGGGGTGATTGTACGTTTATAAGCTAGCTGTCTGCCGCGGAGTCAGGTTGTACCGAAACGAGGAATAGCTTATCGTTCTTTTTATGATGGTTCGTGTGGGATCCATTACTCTGAGGTAAAACTCTACAGGACCATGGAACCTTGCCCCAAAATTTAATTCGTATTCAACTGTCGATAGCGCGATTAAGAACGTAAAGATACGGTGTACAATATTACAGTACAATATAGCAAACAGCCACCTCTTTAAGTGCGCCAGCGCGCCATTTACTGTACCTTGTGAAATGGATTAAGAAAGTGAGATTGACAGCCACCCGTTTGTAGTATGAAGGCACAAATAAATCCATACATATTTCTCGTAAATAAAGTTACTTAGTTCCCGAAACATTCGTCCTAGTCCGGGAATCGAACCCGGGACCAACGCATTTCAGGTGTGGTCGCTCTACCAGTTGAGCTAACCGGGAAGCTATAGCAGCAAATCGGCAGCGTGAGGGCGAATTCATCAAAAAAAAAAAAAATCTGTATTAATTCGTGTGGATTTTCTACAGACAAATCTCTGTGAATCTGTATGAATTTCCTTGTGGCTTCGGGCTACAAACGGGTGGTTGTTAATTTCCCTTTCTTAACTGGCAGGATTCCGTAGAACTGATTTGCGATGGTATGTGTCCATGTGCTTCGATTTATCGATGAGTTGCTCCTCGCACTGCCCATTACTAGCTTCCTGGTTAACCCAATTGGTAGAGTGACCGCCCCAGAAAGCTGCCGGTCCCGGTTTCGATTCCCGGACCAGTACGAATTTTTGGGCTACTGAGAAACTCGTATGAATTTTCTTGCGGCTTCGTGGTACAAATGGGTGTTAGTCAAATTTTCTTTCTTAATCCTTCCAACACCTTGCGGGTTTCCGTAAAACTAATTTGCAGCACCCTGAAATGGACTTGCTTAGTTTACCTCAAAGCGGTGCTAAAGGAAGTTTCAAGTTTATTCACTGCATAACATACAATGTATCTTTACACTTTCCAGGTCTCGAGAAACTTATTAGCGGTTGCCGGACGATTTTAGTACAATGAAAAAAAAAAACACTATGAATGGTGACTCTAAGGAACAAAAATGCTTAGACATTATTTATGATATTGCCGTTGAGGCCACACTTGAATATGCAATATGGCATGATGTCAAATCTTCACCATTATCTAACAGTATAAATGTAACTGGTGCTACAAATTCACGAGATTAATACAGTATAGTTTGTTATGGTATATATGTATACGTCGGGAATCAGTGAAGAGTCGGGTAAGAAATCGCTAAAAATTAATGCGGAATAAATTTATCTATAAGGAGTGCATTCCTTCTGAAGTGGTTATGTACTTGTTGGTGTATAGACAATAACAAAGAGAACATTCTCAGCCGACTTATTTGGAAAGCACTTTCTTTCCAGGTTGCGGTGGTGGCACTTCTCGTACTTCAAGAGGATCGGCATTCCTGGACCGAAGCCCAACCTAATATGGGGCAACCTCGTGGAATACCACTCTACGGTGAGAGCGTGCTGGTAGGAGCGGTATAGGGACAAACACTCCCTTACCCTACGCAGATCAAACGTTCAGCTCTTAAATAACTATATGCTCGTTAACTTACCCTGCCCAGCATGTAAATATGGCGATTACAGGGTGAGTGCAACAGTAACAGCCCATACTATGCAGAACTTCATGCGAAGATGGAGGCGTAAAGAGGTGAAAAATTCTCCAATAGGGGGTGTCGCTAGCCAACATTTCAAAAAGTGGTCTTGTCGAAACACGTTAAAGAAACGCAGGTGGTCTAAATCATCCAGAGCCATCCGCTATGGCGTGCCTCAGAATGATACAATTTCTTTAGCGTGTAAAACTTCAAAAATTATTATTATTATTATTATTATTAGTAGTAGTAGTAGTAGAAGTAGTAGTAGTAGTACTACTAGTAGTAGTATATGAGGGCATCATCCGGTGTTTAGCTTTTGATTCATTATGCCCTGCAAATAATGCTTGGGAAAGTTTAGAACGTCCAAACCATCGAAATTCAGAAGTGCGCAAGCGTGTGCAACCTGACGTGTTCTCACATTTGCGTGCAAGAGCAATCGCTTTGTCGCTCAAGCTTGTACTTTCTTTTGTATTGTGCCATCTCTGGCAATATGGAAGCAAGACATTTTAAGCGCACTTAGCTCTCTGAGCGAAAATGATGATAACTTGAAGCGTGTAGTCATCTGATATAGCGCGTATGGTGTTTTCTTAAGACTTTGATTTAGAAACGAGCTCCGAGGCAATCGGTCTCGGCGGTGCAATTAACCGCAGACTTGCCGTTTGTGTGGGCCTTAAGTTAAGCTTATCTGCCAGCAGGACAAATCTAGGTGTTTGCTACAGTCGCGTTTCAGTAAGGTACGTGTAATATAGTTCATATCAAATCAATTATCCTAAGGGCTGAACGAGATGTTCATTAGCCGAGTCCTATTTAGTGAGGCGCCAGCATCATATATATATCAAATGGTCAAAGCAAGATACAAAATGTAGTGACAAGATGATAAAAAACTGGGTTGCGCGAACATTCGAAAATATCAAATAACGAATCGAATAGCGTCGTATTGGATTCGGTACTCGAATCGTATACTACATATTCGAAATACTGAGTATGTTTTTTCGAATAGTCAGGAACGACGAAAAATGCTCGAATGAGTGACACGTTCGAACAGCCAGGGATAACTTTTCTTATTAGATGTGAAGCATCTTATGGCGAAGCTTAATCCGGTGGTGGTGGTGGTGGTGGTGGTGTGCCGGCGTGACCACCCTTACTGCGCATGCGCAAACCTTTCAAAAAAAAAAATAAAAAACCTCCTCTCCCCCTCTCTCTCCTCTAGGCATCCCTCCCCGCGGCAACCACACCCTCACTGCGCATGCGCCTCCCCTCCTCTCTCCCCTCCTACGCTCCCCCCCTCTCTCCTCTAGGCATCCCTCCCCGCGCTCCCACTGCGCATGCGCGTCCCCCCCCTCTCTCTCCTCTAATACGCTCCCCCCTCTCTCCTCTAGGCATCCCTGCCCACAGCGTCCACACCCCCACTGCGCATGCGCGTCCCCCCCCATCTCTCTCCTCTCCTACGCTACCCCCCCTCTCTCGCCTCGCGACGCCGACGCAGGCAGCGTCTGCTAGCGAGTTTCTTGGTTGAAAAAATTGGCCGCGTATCTGCGTGCTTCGCTGCAAATGTCATCGAAAGACGATAGTCTTCTGCCGGTCTCATCCGCGGCCACCTGTGATGCTGTTCTCGACCATTTCCGTCCTGGCATGACCAAGCGTCTTCTCGCCGCAAGCGCGGTGTTTTTGGCAGCGTGTAAAAAGCTGAGAAGGCGCGCAGAGCGACCACGAAAAGAGATTCTCTTGTTTGCAGCGACGAGGGCAGACTGCGCCAGCAGAAACACGCGGCACTTCGCGCGACCTCGGAGATAGACGACGGCTCTTCGCTTTTGCAAAGCAGCCCGCATTTTGCGCAGCCTAACAAGAAACACTAGGGTCTTCAGAATTAAGTATCTATGTATTTTCTATAAAAGAACACACCACTTAATACTTCCGTAATGTTGTTGCGCCTCAGATATGCGTAATATTTGCTTTTTGATCGACAATGTTCACAAGTATGCACAAAAACGACTGATCAAGTTGGCTGGGCGTTCAGAAAGCAGTCAAACTTTGGCCAGCCGCTGAATCGTGCGACGTGCCGACAAACAGACAGACAGACAGACAGACCAAAATTTCTCCGTTTAGGTATCCCAAGAAAGACTATCGTCTTTAAAAACCGACTGCTCGCGCTGCACAACCGTTCATTGTCCATCCCGTATATATGGCAATGGATCTTGACCTCCAAGGTGGTGCCGGTGGGAGATTTCTCCTGTGCGTTGTTGAACAATAAAAATTCGCAGCGTGCGCGTTAACTAAAAGCCGACTGCGGGTCTCTGTGTCCAGTCGGAGTCTTCTGTCTCTCATTGCCCATTAGCAGCGATTGGCATGTTCCAGTAGGAAACACCGCTCCATCACTGCGTGCTTTGCGCCTCCTCAGTTTTCTCTCCTGCGCAACGCTGCGATAGCGCCAGCGTCAACGCCACCGCCAGTGTAAGCGTTAGCGCCCGCTGCTTCACATCTACACATGGTTCCCTTTAGCGGGAGATGGTGTAATTTTTTTTATCCCCGAATTAATGCAGATGCATGCAGCCCGTATACTTATGAGACTATCGACGCTATATTGATCACAAGATGAAGGCGTTTTTGCTTTAAACTCCAGTGCCGCCAAAGCCACAGTGCCATCCATCCACTTCATGACATGACATGACACCACATCAGAGCACTACACCTTAACATTCATGATAATCTATCTTACGAAACTGCTTTGTATTTATTCATGAGCTTTATTTAAAAGGAGTTGACAAAGTACCATTTTGAGTACTGTAGTCTCTGCCATATTACTGATTGCAGTTAAAATATTTTGAAGGCTCTAGTTGATGCTGTATAGGAGCTTGCCTCAGTTGAAATAGTTGTGGTATTTTTTGCCGTTAAAAGTAATCGTAATGTTCTTTTGTTAAAGCTTGTGAATATTTGTTTCAAATAAAATGTCGTGGAATTCTTGGGCCGTTTAAAAAAATGTTATCTTACCATTCTTGGATTGCTCTGAAAATGGTTGTCGTACTAATGGCAAATCATTCGAACAGTATTCGATTTGTATTCGTATTGAATTCGGTTCTAAACTTCACCATTCGCACACCCCTAACAAGAAGGCGGCATCAGTACCCTACTGCTTAGCACACTTCGTCGAGTTCTTGATTTTCTGCCAGGGTATGCTTGTGATCTTCGGACTTTCGAGAGATGATTTTGTTGAAAATACCTATTTACGCTTTTCATTTTTTCTTTCACAGGATATATATAAGGTCATTGGGAGATGGATAGAAAAATACGGCGACATCTTTGGGTAAGACCTGACATTCACCAATTCGAAGGGAGCCTAGAAGTTGAGTAAATATGTGTGTATGCAGTGTCGCTCCGCTCCCACTGTTCAAGTGTGGTGTTCGAGCACTATCCGTTTCTCCCCGCAAAAAATAACAGTTATAAAGATACGCGTAAATAATCAATATTGGCGCAGGATTTCTCCGAAATATTTTGAGCCAATAAAACATTTTGGACCCATGTGTGCCAGTTGATTTTAGAGGAGCTCTGCAACAGTTTTCCAAGTAATGATCAAATGGCTTCATTGAAGAAGGTTATTGCCTTATGAATTCACTGTCGCAAAATTTTTTAGAATCCGTCAAGTACGAGCGGTGTTGCAAGGATTTGCCGCTCACTTCCAACGTTTTCTCGCTGCTTTCGTACCAGCGAGCGCCCTGAAAGCGACGAATAGTGGGAATGAAAATGGAGCAGGAAATGGAATGTGATCGCGAGTGCGTGCGCGGGCACGTGGCGGCATCGCGCGGCGGCCACGGTAACTATGAAGCTCACGATGCTCAAATTATTCAATGGCCGTGGGCCTTGGGTTTATGGCGCGGTCTTTTGGGTTTATGGAATCATTTCTCGACTGAAAGGGGAACAATTTCTTGCTGACTTTGGGAATTAGCTGTGAATTTCAGATCGAGTGCTGCGTTGTAATGTTTGCCTCAAGTGTTCTCAGGAGCTTCGACTACCAATCAGCAGCATTTTTTGACCATTCTCAAAAAGTGTTGCAGGGCTTCTTTAACGAGAATGCGAAAAAGGAGGTGCGATAGTAAAACTTGCAAGAAATTGACCCAGTCGTGTATTCTTCAAAATTTGCGTTTTCACGTTGTCTGGAGATTGTTCTTTGATTACGAAACAGTTCTCGATCAAACTATTTCAATGTTCCTAATCATGAGTACCGGGGTGAAAATTCGTAAATTTTAGCTTATCAGCAAAAATTTTCACAAAAAGCAATCATGGAATAAAGTCTGGAACTGTTCCTAATAAAACTTACTGAGTTTAAATAACAACCAAAGCCAGAATTCAGCGAAACATGCTAGTTTGGCCTATGCTTAGGCGTTGGTAACACACCATGGCGGTCCATGAGAAAGTACGCAGAAGAGCAGATATCCTTGCGAAGCATTACAACATGCTCCACAAAAATTTTAACCGCTGTTTGCGTTTTTGTCGAAAAAAAATTAAGTTGTGTCGCACGGTAGCAATATTAAAGTTCGCGCCTCGACGTCACTTCATACCATGTTGGTGGTTCATACGAGCCGAATAAATTTGCTGCGATAAAAAAAATCACAAATTCATGCCCGTTCCATGCCTGTGAAATCTGAGTAAACAGCGGAGCTGTCCAGCAAGCGCCACCAAATGGCGAACGCAGTAAGAGTTCGTTTTTTCATCTTTCACAATCTTCTTTCTTTCATTTTTCTTTCTTTGTACTTTTCCACATCGTTTTCTGGTGCTGTTTTTTTCTTATTCATCTTTCTTTGTCCTTTTTTTTATTGCTCTCTCTCCTCTTTTCCCACCTCTTAACCCTCACATCACTTCTTCCCACCCACTTCTCTTTCCGACTCCTTGCTATGCTATACTGTGCATGACTATGCTATGCTTTACCCTCTCACCTCCTTATTTCTTCCTCCTTTCCCTTCTTCTCACTTTTAAACATCAGTCCTCCTCACACTCACTTCCCTTTCGCGTACCCTTGCTGAACTATATAAGGCTATGCCAAGCTTTACCCTTCTGCTTTCCTCCTTTTCTTCCACCTCACCTTCACATCACTTCTCACCCTCACTTCCCTTTCCCTCCCCCCTTTCTATGTTATACTATGCATGGTAATTTTATTCAAGGTGCTGCTTGGCACAAGCCCGCATTCTGTAACGCGTACCCGCCAAATTTCTTTCTACCACACCGGCCTTACTCCAAGCTTAAACCACCCTACCACGGCTGCTGGATAGACCCTACTGTTAAAAATACCGCGCTGGAACGCGGTTAAACTAAGCTTGACGTTCAAGACTAAGATTGTCGAGTGACAGCAGCAACTACCACGGAAAGCATGCTGCGGCGGTGTCCGGCGTGTCAGCCCCTTGTGCGGCATGGCTTGGCACGCTGTCTACATTGCCGACGCGGGAATGAATGAATGAAAAGCTTTATTCTGGCAAAGTAATTCTCCCGGCGAAGGTGCAGCCCCCAGTTCAGGGACTGTAGCCTTTGCCATCTCGCGAGTTCTGTCGATCAACTCTCACGACACACCCATTAAGTGACCTCGACTGTCTCGGTCGATAAGTCGGTAAGTGGTAGTTGTAAATCAGTTGTAAGTTGGCACTTGCCCCGTCCTGCGATTCCGTGTAGTGTTTGCCTTGTCATACTTAAGCTTCATTGACTCTTTTACACCACTGCGTCATTTATGGCGTTAAATATGCTACGAATGACGTACTTGACCGCAGTTTCTACGACGGCGACGTGCCATTCGTCGTGACTCAGGACCTGGATCTGATCGAGGAGGTGTGCGTGCGAAGCTTCTCGAATTTCACGGGACGTGGAGTGAGTATCTAGAAAGTTCCGTTGCAATAGCGTTGTCATAAAGACATGAAAAGTATAAGAGACGCAGCTATACACAAAATTGAAGGCGAAATTCAAGACCGCGGCACTTGATTTATTTGCCTTGCACCATTATAGTACTTTAGCAGAGTTTTTATATTTTGATGCTTTATTGACTGCACATACCAGCAGTTCGCCAACACTCCGTTGGCGGACTGCTGGTGTCCGAAGCAACTGTTCAGCCCGTTTTACCTAGATGATTAGCATCTGCAAAAGGGGGCTGCTTACACAAAGAGTATGTCCGGTGCAACTGCATGACAGGGCTAAATAATTCATATACAGAGTGTCCCAAATATCACGCAGCAAGATTAAAAAAAAGAGGAACGTCACTACGCGGAGCACACCTAGCGCATATTGATCCCAGTATACTGCAGTAGCCACTACTATTTTTTTTCGTTAATGAAGTTTAGATAATTAGTCCTAATTATGTTTCGAACTCGACGAATACTCGTCATTAAAATGTCAACAAGACATACGTAGGAGTGTTCAAATAACGTCTAACTGCGCTATTTTCAACAACGTACTAATTCAGTAAAGTTGAAAGTTGGGCGAGTTGGTGATGGTTCATGTTTATGTGTGAAGCAGCGCACTGAGACAAGGCACGAAAAGAACGAAAAAATAAATGCGTCTCGATACCTTATGCGCACAAAATAGCACACAATCTAACGAAGGTTGGCAGCAGGTACGGCTTAAATGTCGTGCTTTCTGCGCCAAACAAACTCGGGAAAGTATGTGCTAAGCTGGATCATAAATTGTCGACAAAAAAGGATCGTTTTCAGTGCAACATTACACATGCTTCTCCGTTTGTCAAATGTAGAACTGCGGTTGTTTATTGCTTGCCTATGTCATGTGGAAAGTTGTACATCGGTCAAACTGGCCGGTGCGTTAACACAAGGCTTTCCGAACACAAGAGATCTCTAAAAAATAATGCATATGCTCACATTAGACGGCATTGCTTGGAATGTGGTTGCACGCCGCTGTTCTCTGAAACGGAAATACTTTCCAATCACGAGGATCAGCTGACCAGGGAAGTGATCTAGGCCTTCCGCATCACTAAAAGAAAAGATGATTGAATCAGCCAAGCATCCGTGGTTCTAAGCAATTGCGAAGTGTCTTTTTTGGAAGATCACCGCAAACTGTTGTAACTTGAAAATCATGGTCACACGTGGTACGCCTTCATGTTTGTATATTAACCTTATTTTCTTCGAAATAAGCAGCGGTTGTCCTGTCTTTTTTCGTTCTTTTCGTGCCTTGTCTCAGTGCGTTGCTTCACACATAAACATGAACGTACTAATTGCGTGCTCGCTTTTCTGGTTAATAAGGAAAGCCCGTGAAATCTGACAAATGGCACGTGACTACACCGCAGCGCGCACCAAGAAGCAGCGCCCTCAAAGAGGATCACTGTCAGGTATCAAGTCAAGAGTACCCTCCCACCTTCTGCGGGCGGGAGCGTAGTGACGTGTTATTTTTCATATTTCGCGTGCTTTCTTTATCAGCCGGAAAAAAATGAGCACATAATTAGTATGTTGCTGAAAACAGCGCAATTAGATGTCATTTAAACATGCCTACATATGACTCATTGATATTTCAGTGATCAGGTGAGCGCTTGTTGAGTTAGGAACATAATTAGGACAAATTAACAAAACCTCAATAACGAAAAAAAATTGTAGTGGCTGGGAACAGTATACTGGGAAAAATATGCACCAGGTGTGCTCGCGTAACGACGTGCCTCGTTATTTAAATCGTGCTGCGTGATATTTGGGACACCCTGTATATACACCAACCGCATAAAAGCTTCGCTACCCATCTGGTACTCAAGCATAAAAACATTTTTTGTAACTTGGCGTTTTGTATGGCGCTAGCGCCTATAGCGACGTTATGTTCCTTGCTGAGCAGCCCTAAGATCAACATCAAATGCAGGTTGTCCATAACTCTACAAAAAAAATTATAATAATAATAAAGCAATATAAAAAAGGTGTTAAGGTTGTATATCGTAGATATGACTTAGGAGCAAAAGTAATGTAGTCAATAAGGCAAATCGATTACACGATTACGAACAATTGTGGTGAGCATGTATATTGACACGTATACCGCTAAGAGACCTTCTTCTACGTTTGTTATTTTATCTCTCGACTTTTGTCACGATTTTCTGTCTTTATAAGCCGGCAATAATGTTGCATGATAAAGATCACTCATGATAAAGATCACAGCAAACAAGCTACAAGTTGGCGAAAGTAAAATTATAAAGTGAAGAGAAAAAAAAATATGGGTCAGTTGCCAGCTTCTTCGATGTGCAGCATCCCCACGAGGCTATCGGCAGTGTTTCGTCATCTTAGATCAGATTCAAAACTTCCAAATTTGCTTGACTTGGTCCTCGACTTTTGGGCACAGCGACAGGAAGGCTGGCGATAGTACCTTAAACGATAAAAACGACTTTAACCAGTGCAATCACCTCTTATATAATATCTGGCGCTTTACGTGCCTAAACCACGATATGATTATGAGGAACGCCTTAGAGGAGGCCTCCAGAAATTTTCACCATCTATTGTTCTTTAACGTGCATTGACATTGTACAGGATGCGGTCCTCTAACATTTCGCCTCGATCAAAATGCTACCGCCGCGGCCGGGATCAAACCCGCGACCTTCGGGTCAGCAGCCGAGTACCGTAACCGCTACACCACCGCGGTGGAATATGAAATCAGTCTTTACTCTTTATTTGGCTTATTTAAATTATTCATTTCCGTTTCAATATTACTTTCTTTCATAAATAATTTCATAGATCCAGTCTATTATTGTTCATCTTAATGGTTTCAAATATTGTTTGTGTCTTATTACTTTCTTATTCTTTAATTGAGTGTCAATATCTTATACTTTAAAGATTCCTTTTCTTTACAAAACACGTTGCGGGGCCAGGTGGCGGTACATTCTTAGGTAATATATTGTAGTGCTACATTTGACGAGGACAAGACCGAAATATAGATGACAGGACGGGCGCCCGTCCTGTAATGTACGTACAGTATACGGTCCACTGTTAGAGGAAACACGCGAGTGCGTGGCAGGCGGTCCGCGGAGCGCTAACTGCTGGCGCATGCGCATTGGTTGATCAAGGTGGTTCGTGCCCCGCGTCGTCTGCTACTTCTCTGCCCATGCACTCGGCGTGCGCTCATGAGCGTTCGCGCTTTTCGTTTTCGCACCGTAAATCGACAGACATCAAACTCGGCCTTCCGCTTCTTTAGTAAGCCGATATTTCATGGTCGCAAAGGCGAGCTTAGAATGTTCGCTGCATCAGACTTCAATACCCTTATCTGTTATGAAAAACGGCCATTTGCAGCGATTTGTACGTGAAGAATATCACGGGCTTAACTTTGAGAGCTTGCGAAAAACTGCGGCAATAAATAAAACCATGCATTTTTGTGCTTGCTGGAAATCCGACTAGCAGCAGGAAGAGTGACAGCTAGATAAAGTGCGCCGCAAAAATACGGAAGCGCTTTCCAACGTTTTCATGCGCACAGGCGGAGTAGCAGACGAAACTGGGCGCGCGCCGCCCTTACGATTCTATGCGCATGCGCTGCTCTTACAAATCTCGCCGCCAGTTAGCGCCGCGCGGCCCGCCGGCCACGGACTCGCGTGTTCCCTTTAACAGTGGACCGTACTGTTCTTCTCTGTCTTGCCGTCGTGAAATGTAGCGCTACAATACTTTAAGTTAAATATTAAAAAAAAAATTCTCCGGTTTTTGGCCAGTTCCTCGAGGCACAGCGTATGCCACGAGCTTCCAGGATCGACTCTACTGTACTCTTAGTGCCAGCATTCGGATATATATTACATTTAGCTCTGACAACTTTATTCTTTCATTTTTTATTGCCAGGGGACAATGATGATAGAAAAACTGCATCCGCTTATGGGCGAGTCCATCATACACGTCGACAGTTCAAAGTGGAGGAGCATCCGAAAAGCCCTGGCCGGCGCATTCAGTCCAGCAAAGTTGAAGTTGGTAGGTATATGCACCGAAAGGTCCTCAAGGTGGCTTAGGCGCGAGAACTATAAGTGGCGTAGTTGGCACCTGTGCGAAATACAAGGCAAGATTCTCTGCAGACCATTACGACTCTTAAAGGTGTGATGAACGCCTGTAGGCGCGCGCGCTTTCTGGGTTATGCGGCCAGTTACAGCCATTGCCATCATATTCTTCCTCATCATCGTCATATCTTATGTCCACGGCAAAATGAAGCACCCTCCCTTCTTGCCATCTACTCTTCGCTTTCCTTCCCTTCTTTCTTTCCCTTTCCCCCTCCCCTTAGTGCAGGGTAGCAAACCGGATGCTACAATTCTGGTTGACCTCTCTGCCTTTCTCTAATTTTATATTCTCTCTCTCTCAACTGCCGCGATGTCGCGTCAGGTTACTCCATTCTGCAAGTTTATGAATTTCATCACACCGCTTAGGTCTCTGCATTACGCCGGCGCTTTGGGTCGGTATTATACGCCACGCACCAGCAACTTACTGATAAAAGCTCACAAAGAAAATGAAGGCATTGCGAACGAAAAATAACCGTATATTTAATCATTTCATTCGAAGTCAGATATGCTGAACCCAGTTGTCCAGCGCCCGGTTAGGCTTGGTCTAACCGTCCCCTTGCAGGACAGTCCCGGCATGCTGTCTTAGGGCGGCCTAGTTTTCTGTGTGGGGCTTTTGTCTATAAAGTTCACCGTATCCGTATTGGGACAAATCTGGCTGCAGCTTGGGGCGACCTAAAGCTTGGATTTACTTTCTGTAGATTCCGAAGATCCACAAAGTTGGACAATATAATACAACAGTAACACCAGCAGCCCTCGCTATGATGCAAACCCCAACTATATGAAAGATGGTTACAAAGCTTCCCTTCAAATAGGGGACATGACGCATGGCGGGATTCCGTCAGCTGCTGAACTATACCACGATGAGCTCGAAGCAGCAGAAATCAAGATGACCAGTGCAGACTGTAAATAAATGTGTACTCAGCATTACGGGGTGTCGCCACATTACTTGAATGCTGATCGCATTAACGTAGACAGTCATCGTGAGATGAATTCCGCCGAAATTCGGTTTTCTTTTTACGTGAGCAGAGAGGTTGACCGGAAAGGGCATGGTTCTCAACTGCTATGTGTGTTTTAATATCCCTGAAGTGTGGTGGCTACACCGAAAAAACTTACACATCATCTCCCCCCTACGGGCAACCATGGTGTGGGATGCGAAAGCATCGCGGGGGGTGAGCATCGAGTTTCCGTTTCTCTTATGTGACTTACGAGACGATGGTTGTCGAGGCGTTTGAATTACCGCTTGCCGACGCTGACGTTTACGTTCGGCTTCTCGAGCCTTCCTCTGCTCCGCGGCGGTGGCGCTGCCGCTGCAACTAGCGCCGACGTTGACGTTGTTCATGGCATTTCGCACACCGTTGCACAGAGAGAGAATGACGGAAGCACAGCGAACGCGCGCTTTCGCAGCCTCGCGGCTTCGAGATTCGGTTGCCGGCGTTGCCGTTTACGTTCAGCTTCGCGAGCGTCCATAGCGCCGTTGCGAAGGAGAGTGCAACGGGAGCGAGCGAGCACCGCATTATATACGAGTGCACAGCTGTGGCGGAGAGAGAGAAACGGGAAAGGAGAAGCGAAGCGGAGGCAGCGCTCACGCCTGATGTGATGAGGCGTGAGCGGCAGGGGGGCAGGGGGAAGGTTCGATGAGGCAGGGGGGCAGGGGGAAGGTTCGACGGCTAAGCTTATAATGATTGGTAATTTCAT
>JALIZH010019673.1:0-18331 GCA_030522465.1 Rhipicephalus appendiculatus | reverse complement strand
TCTGGAGTCCGCATCAAAGACATAATCAGATATGCACTAAAATAGGCCCAATATCGTGCCGCTTGGTTCATTCGTTCCTCACTGAAAGCTGAATTTTTACTGGCAGCGCCCATAGCACACCGTAAAATAGACAACGGGTGTGTCTCTTTCACAAGTTTTCGTTTTACAGCACTGTTAATAATCCACATACATCACGCCCCCAGAACGCATATCAAAACGTGCTTATCGAGTCGGCCGTCCACGTGCTAAATGTTTTAAGCATCGTTCTTTGCCGACGCAAAAAAGCCTGGAACGAGCTTCCCTCGAAGCTGTCACCATCACGTCTTACCATATTTTTCGAATTGTTACCATTGTTTTTATGACCAGACTCGCATATATGTACTTGTATTATTAGCAACCCCCTCATGTCTATAGACATTAGGGGTTGCTAATACGCAAGTACATACTACATGCGAACCATCACACACACACACACACACACACACACACACACACACACACACACACACACACACACACACACACACACACACACACACACACACACACACACACACACACACACACACACACACACACACACACACACGCACACACACACGCACACACGCACATACCGTTGTGTAGGTTCCAAGCGGTTCCAAGTAAACTACATTCTCGTGATTTCTGAGAGAGAGCGAGAGAGAAATACAAAAGTTTCTCAATTAAATAAAATAAAGAGGAAGGAAAACGAGAGAGAAAGAGAGAGGGAATGCAGGGATGTTAACCAGTTTGGCATAACCGGTATGCTACCCTGCACAGGGGGAAGGGGATGGGGGGAGATTGAAAGAGGAGTAAGGAAAGAGAGAAAAAGAGGGGGAGCACACACGCACACATATAACGTCACAACGCAGAGTGGAAGTTTTGCGCGGTTTACGGCATCATTAAGAGTCTACAGCCGCTCGTGCAAGTCTGTTGTCCTTAGGAATGTTAGCAATGCCATGGTTGCTGAATTCTCTATGACTTTTCAGGATGACATTGAAGAATAGCTTCTAGTGTCATCATTCTGTTGTCAAGACGAGCGAGAGCGAATGAGAGGGATCGTCTCTGCACAGCGGAGCGAGGACAGTCGCAGAAGATATGCCGCAAAGTCTCATCGGTACCGCAGACGTCGCAAAGAGCGTTGTCAGCCATCCCTAACGGAAACGTATATGACTTCATGAAAGCCACTCTTAGCCATAAGCGGCACAGCATAGTGGCCTCTCTTCGGCGGAGTCCAGTCGGCATTTGAAATCGCCGTAACGCGTTTAGGTGGTATTGCCGATAGTTTGGGCTTCTTGATGTATTCAGTGTTGAGTGCGAAATATCCTTTGCGATTCTTCGAAGCATGGCAGCATCATCAGACCTTGAAAGAGGTATAGCCTCTTCCTTCTCGCCTTGTAAAGCTGACCGGCAGCATTATCGGCATGTTCGTTGCCAATCACGCCGCAGTGACTTGGCCACCATTGAAATGTCAGTTGGTGCCCCTTCTCAAATGACAGCACGTATAGACCTACTCCATGTCTGTAAACAGCGGTAGGCGCCGTTGACATACTGAGGCGCTTGTAGCGACGTCGCGGCGCGCGGGCTCCGCCCAGCCCAAAGCTCGCCACCGCCCTCTATGATCACGTCACAACTGGTACAGGCGCTGCAAAGTTGCCTACGAGCACAGCGCGTTGGGGAGGACCTTTAAAACATTAGTAGTAGTAAATATTTTAAGCTACATATATTAAAATAGTAGTAGAAACAGTAGTAAATATTGATAGCTAGAGACTACAAAGACAGTTTCACGTTGTTGACGAGGTTTACCAAAATACTCTTCATTCAATGTACTTGCCGATATTCCAGCGAAATTGTTCTACGGTTTCATTAAACACTGTTTGGCAACGAACTCCGTCCCCTTCACGAGACAGAACGACCGGTTCATTTGCGGGCAATGACTTGTAGACCGGGAAACTATATCTTTCATAGGTGAACTGTTAGTGCGTACTTTTGTAGATATTTAACTGGGAGAGACAGATACAGTTTTCACGAATGTCTCGCTTGTCGCCAGCTCATTTGTAGGCGGCTACGTTAAATTACAAGCTATGCTATTGATCGGAGCTCCTTTAATTACAGAGAAAGCTCCAAGTGATATCTGCGTATATTTAGGGTAAGGTGGGGCAAAATGAGACAATAATTTGAAAATAGCGAATATTAATTTTTATTTAACTCCTTACGCTTAAACGTCAATGCAGAAACTTTCCTTTGGGTACAAGGTATGCGCTACATAAATACGACCACGTTGCCACTAATTAAAAGCTTATTTTAAAAAGAAATAAAAAAATGCACCAGATGTCTCATTTTGCCCCAACCTGCGGGGCAAAACGAGACAGTGTGAAAAAAATTTCATCCCTTCATTTTTTGCCGTGGAAGCACTTGAAATTAAACTCCGTGGGCCCTCACGCAGCCTTCATGACCCCAGTCCTTGCACTTCACACATTGAATCCAGACAGAACCCTGCCCTGTTTTGCTCCAAAACTCCTTGCAGATCAAACACCACCAGTCTTTCTTTGTGCTATTGTTGTATTTTGTTGAACGTTAACGATTAGATGCTAGATATATTCTGACAGATCTTCTTCGCCTCCTTTTGCCGTTTTGGTGCAGAACTGCACGGGCGTTTCGTGGCTTTCAACTTTGTCAGCCGGGCTTCGTGAGGCGAAGAATTTAAAACTGTGCTAGATTCGGATTTTCTAACGCTTGTTTTTTTTAATTTGGTATTAAAGGAATGTCAATAAAACTGGATCCCAAGACGTGTTTGCGAACGGCTTAACTTACAGATTCTTCCAATTTCGCATTCGCCTCTTTTAAGAGCATCCTTGGGAACGCGGAAAAACCTCGTTGCAGCGCAAATGGAGTGGCTGTCCTGAACAGCAATCAGTACTTTTTCACGTCGTTTTCCTCCCAGGAAGCTCTATATGATATTCTCTTGTGCGTCCGAACCCTCATAAACAAATAAATATAATATATAATGAGTGTAAGTAAATGGTTCACTTAATAAGACACTCTATAAGGCAATTCAATGCCTTTTTGTCGCGTTTTGCCCCCCCTTATATGCCCGAATTCAAAAAAATTTTCCGCTTTGGCCCCGGCCACCAAATGAACTCAAATTTTAGTGGTATGTAGCTAGTAGTATAAAGTAACAATATAAATACTTACGTTGTCTTACTGACGCCAGAGTAGCTTCATGCACGGATCCGAAAATTTGGCCGAGCAGAATTTCGCCCCTTTTTGAGGGGTCACGAACACACCGACACCAGCCGCGTAATTTTTCCCACGCGAACGCTGTGAGCAATCATCAAGTTTTACACATAACAAGGTGGACAACTACCAGCACCTCTCGCTGAATTATAGAAAGAAAGGAAAGGACTTTCTGTATTAGCTATAGAGGTCGGCAAAGCCAAAATGTCGCGTTTTGCCCCGTGTCTCATTTTGCCCCGCCTTACCCTATACGCGCTGTCTGATGTCGCCTAAAGTACTTGTTTACTAAGTTGACACCTTCGTTGAACAAATCCAACGTATTTAATTGAGTTTTTGAAAGAAGGAGCCAGAACTGTATGTGACAACTGTTTGATTATCGCCGAGTTCCAGTTTGAAGCAACTGGTTTCAATGGAGGCTGCAACTGCCCTTTTTTTCTCTTTTTGAAGAATTGAAGAATCTGTTTATACAAACACAGAAACGGGACCAATCCTTTTAATCCCTCAAACGCATACGATATCCATTAGTTCACATAGAAGTCGTTCTATCTAATGAATAAGACTGAAAACTGCTTTACATTTAGCTCCCATATTCATTATTGCAAGTTTGCATTAGCGTACGCTGTGCAAACGAATTTGGAGAATTTTTAATGCTGCTTTCCAAAATTAGCGCTAAGACGGCCTGGTGATTGCGGATGCTTGGATGCTAATTTTCTTGATATTCCGAGAAAGGACATTCACAACATGATGCTGAGAAGGTGTCCGCTTGGGCTCATGATACGAGAGCAGAGCCTCAGTAACTCACGCGTTCGCTTATTCTTTCTTATAAGCAATCTACGAAACATGGAGAAGAGCTTGGGCAGCGTTGCAGTTTGTGCTTTTTTTTTGCGGTCTTTCTTTAGCGGCAGAAACGTTATACACCAAATCTCTAGCAAAAAAAAAAAACAAAAAAAAAGAAAAATTAACAGCCACGTGCGAAAGCGCTACGGCGGTCTCGACAGTTGCTTGAGCTTGCGTTTACATTTAAAGCAGAAAACATAAAAAAATCACTAACATAGTGGAGGAAATGGGATACACGGGGCGAATGGTGTGTGTCTACTCAGATGCATTCAAGCGGGCGTAAACAACAGACACGGGCATAGGTTAAAGCACCTACCTCGTCCAATATTGACAAATACGCCCGTGCGAAGAATTCTCGGGACGTTGTCTATAATGCAGTCTTTGCATGTGCCCTGTATTGGACAACTGACAAGTGCCTGTTACAGCGTCAATTTAAGGGTAGCGCTATGCTTCCAGTTGCAGGAGATACCCCTAAGGTGTTACAGTGGCGTTTCTTGAGTTACTGGCGAGGGAGACAAGCGTTGTCAATAAACAAAGCGTTCTTCTAGATGCAGCCTTCATGGTCTACTTAGTTTTATAGCATTTTCTTTCTTGCTTCGATGTTTAAGGGGACAGAGTAAGCCCTATATTTCGAACTTTTTCTGGGCACATTGTAGCGCTCTTTTTTTCAGCAATTTATAAAGGTAGCAGCCAGGTCTTTAAATCATTTTGTTGGGTGGTTTAAGGTATATCTATTGATCTAAATTTGCTTTATTATAGAAAAAAAAGAAACGTATTAAACATTTTTTTTTCTTTCAGCGAGTCTTGTCAGAATATTTCTTGTACGTTTTCTTACTATGAAATAAAAGCAATTTCATCTACAGCCTCAATTTTAGTTCAGTACACTGCTACATAACCATTGAGCACCTGCACCAAAAAATGGCGTGCTAGTTTTTCTCATTTTGAAAATAACCCCGCACCAGCATGTCAAAAAATGTCCTTTCGGAAAAACAGGGCTCAAAATAAACAACTTAAGTTTCACGCTATTCTCGCTGCCAACATTTTTTTTACGTATTTATCTAGTCTTGGCTGACAACTTGAACATTGTTGCCAGACGGAGTTCTCATTAACCTTAAAAGGGAGAGACTTCGCGCTTTTTTGACAACTTACGATTGAAGGAAACTACGAAAACAGCATCTGTAAAAAAAACGAGCATGTCATTGGACGCATTGCTTTCAGATAATTTTTTTAAGATGATAAAAATTCAGCTGCGCGAAGCGTGACACATGGAAAACTGGGCAACACAGTGTATTTTCATACCTTGAAAAAAAATTAAGAATCTTTTTTTTTTGTTTTAGCTTACCCAGTAATTCGAAAACCTTGACAATGCGACTCTGTGTCAGTGCAGTATAGACCTATTCCATATTTGTAAAGAGGGGGTAGGCGCCGTCGACATACTCAGGCGCCTTTAGCGTCGTCGCGGCGCATGGGCTTCGCCCAGCCCAAAACTTACCACCACTCTCTATGATCACGTGACAACTGGCACAGCAGCTGCAAAGCTGCCTCCGAGCACAGCGCTTCGGGGAAGAGCCTCTCGCGTACAAGGGAGGCTTCTCTCCGATGCGCTGTGCTCGGAGGCAGCTTTGCAGATACTGTGTCAGTTGTCACGTGATTACAGAGAGTGGTGGCGAGCTTTGGGCTATACAAGCGTCGCTATACAAGCGCTATACAAGCGCATACGTCGCTATACAAGCGCCTCAGTACGTCGACGGTGCACCCCTGTGTCACGAGCGAGCGCTCAAATAAGCGCGCGACGCCGATTCCTAACGGCGGCGTGAAGTCCAGGCGCCGATCTGTCTGGACGCGGCCGCCGCAACGAAGAACCAATCATCAAAAGACGCCCCGCGCGCGCCTCCTCGCTCCCTCGAAACGACAGCCGCCGCGACAACCCGCTCTTTCAGATCGGAACACCGAGCACAGTCTCGAACTCTCGAGAGGGAAAAGGTGACGCAATGCCAAGTTGGGCCGCGATGAGTGGAAACTACGAGAAAAGTCTCGCCCTTTCAATAGCTTCGGCTGTACTACGCGCCGAGGAGAAATCTGGAAACTTCGAGAATACAGAGGCGAGCGAATAAAAGCGAGCGGCGACGGAGGGTCAGGCAGGAGAAGAAGTCAGTAAGCGAGCGAGTACTCCAGTGAGAGTAAGTGTGTTGCCACTCAGTGCGTGAGTGAAGAAGGGTGCTGTTTGATTGCTGAAGTGCGGTCAGTCGATCTGGAAGAATCGAATGACGACGCCGTGGGATCTGCGGAAGTTTTGAGGAGCCTTTCCTGGAAGAGAAAGCTCGGAGGATCGGGACGACAACCAGCGCTGGACATTGTGTGAGTGTCTTCTTAGAAGAGAAGCATTCAAGTTTAGTTCCAAGAACTTTGGACTGAATACGTTTGTTGAACATTCTAGTCTTTAAGTGTCTTGGATAGTTTAATGCATGAGATTGCATTGTAGCGCGAGTTGTTTGTTCCTGTTGTTTTGAACACCATCAGAGTTACGTTGTGAGTTGTGTTGTATTTGATACCTGCCAAGTGTGCATGTTTGTGAGTTATTGTCTGTACTGCCTTATCTGAGAATATATCTTGTTTGTGTTATCAACTCTCGGCTCTGACTCGGTCTTTGGTCCACAACCGGCGTTCGCTGGCGCACCAAAGGGACCACTTCTAAATTGTCCGTGCTTTCGTGGTGCGTTTCGGGAGGCCGATACGTCAGCCCTTGGAATCCGCCCGGCGATTGCCTTCCCAATTAACGGGACTGTGACACCCTGCTAACAAACACGGAATAGGTCTACAGGACAAGCGATTTTAAAGGCTCGCTCTCACCTGCGACTAGCACTCGTCGTGCGACCAAGTTAATCGCAAGGCGAGTGGCCGCAAGCGGTCGCAAATGGCCGCTTTGTGCGCAAAGCGGCTGTCCTGGCGCTGTCGCCTGCTACTCGACTTTTTATTCGGAACATCTGCGCCAATCAGACGCGCAGGATCGGGAAGTGGCTTATTTTACCGGCGCAATGACAATGCGAGACATATGCGAGCAGACTCTGTCGACGGGTACAACTCGCACGCAGCTGTGAACGTCGGTCGCATCGAGTCGCGTTTTGGTTGCCGGTCGTACTAAATGGTCGCGTGACCAAACCCCCTAATCAACTCTAGTTCACGAAAAAATGAGGCAGTTTATCTTGGAACTAGCCCAGAGGTTATGTGCCACAAAAATCTGGTCAAGCTCCACAACTTGCCTCCGGCCCAACAAACGTTATGAATTTAACGTCGCGAAGACTGTTTAAACAGTGAAGATAGTGCCAGAACTACGATCGAGCACATTCAAGCAATGAGTAGCATTATGATGCCACCAGCTCGGTTCTTTACCCAGTCTTCCTGACATCTCTTTGTCTTTTTTTTTTTTGAGCATCGGACTAAGCAGAGTTGCACGATGTGGTGGCGGTAGTGAAGTTTCAAGCAACAGACAAAGCAGAGCTCAAAAAAATTAGCGCTTAGAAAAGAGGAGAACAGTCCGAAGGCTGGTTGCGCTCGCTTAGAGGAGGTACGGGGATCCCAAGTCCGAACGCCGCAGCCTCGATCGCGCACTGGAGGATGTGCTCCTTGTAGAGGGGACACAGACAGAACGCCCGTAGGCTGGGTTGGTTGGTTGGTTGGTTCTTTAGTGTTTTGGTGCAACCCACCTCGGGGGATAGGCCATGAATCGGACGGTGTCTTCCTTAAGAAATAAATTCACTTACTGGAGGAAAGGGTTGAAAATGAATTACATTACAGATTAGTATTATAAACTCGCAAGATTAAAAAAAAAGGAAGAAAGAAAGAAAAAAAAAACCTATAGAGAAGCACTGGCTGTTCTATTTCTCCACTTCGTCTTCATCGTCCCCAAGCTTCCCTAGCGTGCCCTTGCACGAGCGGCACTGCCTCTCTCGCATCCTTTTCAGTTTTCTAATCTCAAATGTTCATGAAGCTGTTACCATCCAGTAAATTGACTATGCAGACAACGACTGTTGGGCAGTTCTCATTGTTCACTCACCGAATGTATACAAATTTAGGCGAATTTCGGTGATCGCAACACTCCCTGAAAAATTCAGCAACAAAAAACAGGACCTTCTGTCAATTCTTGGAACAAGAGGTAGCAAAAAGGTTTGCAACAGAAATCGTTGCTACATCATCGTTGACCTTGGAGACCGTAAGGCTACTTCTAAAGGCTGGAAATATAGATCGCAAATGTAATTTGGCAGTAAATGCTCAAGAAACAGTTGGGGGGACCCTTAAGCTTCGCCTTTAAGAGTTCAATGCGATAGCGATATCCTGTACTTAGTGTGTCCTTCAATCACTTAGTGCATACTATGTAACGGGTAGCATGCTTTAAGCCGCGAGCAAATATGCGCGGGAAATGTTCTGGAACTTGCTATGCACCCACTACGTGGCCTTAAGGGAATACGCGCAGTAACGTGTGTGCCTTTTGTAATGGGTACACGGCTTTGACCCACAATGTCGTTATGATATTCACATCTTTTGACGCCCGATGGTTATGCACGCTTGTACCACGCAATATTACTGCGATATTACATGTTGTATTGTGACGCCTGTATACAGGACGCGCGTGTTTGCAAAGCATGAAAGTTATTTTCACTGCAATTCCAAGCAGAGGAAGTTATTTTATATGTAATCACAGGCAGAAGCGTGGCTGCGTGGTAGAACACCTGCTTGCCACGCAGACGACCCGGCTTCGATCCTCATTCGGACCTGGAATTTTTTATTATTTATTTTATTTGCATCTTTCTCGATTTTTCGGTCACGAACAAGATGATGATTTTTCGCTCACAACCAACGACGCCGACGCCGGAATTTCTGCGAAACGAGCTCTTTAACGCTCTCTCGTTAAAACTAAGCTGCTTTAAGAACACTCGGTTCAGGTACATTCGAATGTACACCAACGTCGAAACGAACCATGCACACAATTTTAGCCTTCACTCACAGCATGTCGCCATTGTACAAATACAACATAAGCGTAGTAATTTCCTCCCCCGAAGTAGAAGTTCTAATTCAAGGATTAGCACATACCTAACGTGAAAGACAATATTAACTCCAGAAGCTAGAACTTGTGACGTGCTTCGCAGTCTGCAACACGCCTGTTCGTCGACGTTACTGACTCGGCTCCCGACTCCCACGCACTATGTCGAAGTATATGTCTTGCCCTGGGAACTCTCTTAAATTGGCTAGATTTGCAAATCTGGAACGTTGACTACGGTGCGCACTCTTTCTGTTTTTGTTTTTTTTTCCCTTCTGCGAGTTTCAACAATTTGGGGGTGTATTATCTAGGACAGCAAGAAACCGTGGCATAATTAAGATTTTGGCATATAAACCACACAGACAATTCAGCGTTTATTTTGCAACGCAGTAGTTTCATTGTGCAAGAATTAGGGTCAACGAAGGGAGAAGGAAGGAAGGAAACAAAAGAGAGAAGTCAGAGAGGTTAACCAGCTACATATCTGGTTGGCTACCCTAGGCTTGAAAAACGGAAAAGGGAAGTGGAAATGTGTAAACACGCACAGGTGACTAATTTCCAAACAGCCCCATTACAGCACCCATTACAAAAGGCACATTACAAAAGGCACAAAAAAGCACCCATTGCAAAAGGCACACACGTTAATGCGCGTATTCCCTTAAGACCAGGTAGTGGGTGCATAGCAAGTTCGAAAACATTTCCCGCATTTTCCACGCATAATTGCTCGTGGTTTAAAGCATGCTACCCATTACATATTATGCACTAAGTTATTAAAGTACGCACTAGGGACAGTAAATCGCTATTGCGTTCAACTCTTAAAGGCGAAGCTAAAGGGCCCCCCAATTGTTTTTGCGCCGCTTATACGCTCAACACATTCTCAGTAAAACCACCGCTTTTCATCTAGGTGCTCCTTGAACATCGTTCCTTGTTTTTTTTTTTTTTTTTTTTTGCTCTAACACACATTCTTATTTCAACTCGATAGCGTTAAAGAGCTCGTTTCGCAGAAATTCCGGCGTCGGCGTCGGTGTCGGCGTCGGCGTCGGCTTCGTTGGTTGTGAGCGAAAAATCATCATCTTGTCCGTGACCGAAAAATCCAGAAAGATGCAAATAAAATAAATAATACAAATTTTCGGGTCCGAGTGAGGATCGAACCCGGGTTGTCTGAGTGGCAAGAAGGTGTTCTACCACACAGCCATGCCTCAGCTTGGAAATACTGTGAAAATAACTTCCTCTGCTTGGAAATACAGTGAAAATAACTTCCATGCTTCGCAAACGCAAGCGTCCTTTATATGGGCGTCGCAATATAACATGTAATATCCCAGGAATATTGCGTGGTACAAGCGTACATTGCCATCGGGCGTCTGAATATGTGACTATCATAACGATTCCCTAGTTTAAAGCCAGCCACCCATTACAAACGGCACACACCTTACTGCGCGTATTCCCTTAACACCACGTAGTGGGTGCGTAGCAAGTTCGAAAACATTTCCCATATTTGCCGCGCATAATTTCTCCTGGTTTAAAGCATACTACCCATTACATAGTATGCATTAAGTGATTGAAGTACGCACTAGGGACGGGATATCGCTATCGCTATCGCGTTCAACACTTAAAGGCGAACCTTAAGGGTCCTCTAATTTTTTTTAGACTACATTTCACTGACTCACTAAGCCGTGGCTGATGAGCGAGTTTTTCTGTGAACGCTTTCGACATTGATTACGGCCTAGGTGACATTTTCTCTCACCTAACTCTTTGTTTATTTATCCACCAAAACGGATCAATGAAACTAACGTTCGTTCCTATGCTAACCCATCACGCGATATATTTGCATGTACTGACCATCCTTTCACTAGTTGAACTACTCCAGGGGTGCGGGTACTGTTTCGAAGGACACTTCACATTGACAAACATATTTTCTTATGAAACTCATTACTGGCGTGAGACGCCCTTTCAAAATGGCATCTTAGGTGATGTTGTATATCATGTGAAACTGGGTTGCGGAAGTCTGCCGCTCGCCTATCAGCCACAGTGGTATAGAGGCGTATGGCTTAGGAAAGATCAATCACAAAAAGGGGCAACTCAGTCCAGCAACAAAACAGTCGGACTGCGGTCAAAGAACTGCGGACGATAACCCATGGTGTGACAGGAGGAAGCTGTCACCTAAGCCCTCGATGCGATTTGCCACAGTGGCCGGATGGGCGCATCGCTCGTATAGTCGATGGGGGCAAGACAATACAAAGAAACGGGACAGATCCCCGAAGCGATTGGTGCGGATGCAACGCATTCTGTCTTCACTTGATGCCTTGATTGCAGTTCTCTGGCATACGAGGCAGCCAAACTTCATGAGCAATACAATGACTGCAAGCATTGGATCCCTGTTGGAGAAAGGCAGAAAACAAACAAAAAGCACGGAATAAAAAGAACACATCGTCAGATGCGAACAATCGGGCGTTGAGTGAGAATAACGGGTTGCAGGTCATCAGAGAGTCATCAAAGGTAGGAAGCGACTGCCATCGCAAGGACGATAATGACTTGGATGGAACCTCGAACGTATACCATGTACAGGACACTTAAGTATTCGCCGCGACGTACATGTCTGTAACATGGAATGATTTGTTGACGAACTTCGCGTATGTCTGTTTGACTCAGACGGTACGCTACCATAGAACGCAGACGCAGTGAGCCTCATACAATTGTTTTTTTATTTGTTTGTTCGTATTTCGCTCATAGTTCACGACGAGAAAATGAACATGCATGTATTTTTTTCTTAGTTTCAAGAACAGTGATGAGGGAATACAACACAATGGTTAATACAGTGTAACTTAGCCATAAAATTTTTTGTACGTTTGCCGACACCTGAAAATATGTTCTATAACCTTACACCGACCATTGTACTTTGGATTCGCATCCCTGAACTCCTTTTATTAAAATGCTTTGCGCTTAAAAGAATCGGCCAGTAAGAAAAAGGCTTGATCGCCTCTAAAGACTACAGAGTAGACTCGTTAGCAATAAAGCAATATTGCGTTCTAACTGGCCCGATTGAGTTTAGTGTGGCCACAAGCTTACCGCCACTAAAAAACTTGTATAACCTTTATCTGATAAATAAACCAAATAATAGATACTAATTTCATGTGTTAATTACTGCACATTCTTCGGATTTATTTTTTCTGCACGTTTTAATTGCGTTCCTTCACAGTGGAGCGGATGGCTGATAACAACAATATTTGGTTGGATATTACGGCGGAATACCAAGATACGATTATGAAAGCTTCCGTAGTTGAAGGCTTTCATATCTGAAACGAAACATTGCCATGTTGACAGAAATCAGAAATCCTTTCCCACAGCTCATATACGGGCCATTTCTGAAGAGGATTGGGTGCTAGGATTTCAACCACATTTCGGTACCGATCTCCCAAATTATTCAACTCTGAACTCTGGACGCCGATTCTTATTTATAGTTGTTGTTTCACGGTTAAGTTTCATGACGTGCGGACCGAATGGAGTACCTCACGACAACAATGTTTTAGATAAGTCATTCCTGTGTGTGCTGACGAACATACTTATTAAGAAAAAACATGGTTGATCCCTCCGTCATAGGAATCGGTATAACACGAAAGTGAAACGTGTCTTTACAGAAATAGTTCAATGTTTACAGCACATTGATTAAGAAAGCTTGCACAGAGTCTATTAGTGTTTCACAGTTATAACACCGTTGAACGTGGATGCATCTACGTTGACATTTGGTGGCACATCTATATCGCTACGACTAACGTTCATGATCAATGATTCCGAGTACGAATACAACCGATGAGCGAAGCTCCTTAGAAATGGGAAGCAAATGACTATGTACATTTTGAAACGGTTGGCGGCGTCGGCGCTTAGATTCGGCCGCTCTAGCACGTACGGTAGGATCTTGTCGGCGTAACCTTTGTAGCTCCGCTCGTCGTGCTTTAACCGCAGGACCCTGTTGCCGGATTCATCTCGCTGTCGCTGCTCTCGCTTTGCGTTCCGCATCCTTGCCAAGCTGCTTATCGTCTTCATCATATTCACGTTTACGTTTCTGAGGACGACTATCCATATTCTGTGAGGAGCCCTAAGTAATGTCAAGTGGGTCCTTATTTTTTTTTATACATATGTACAAACATGGTTTTCGGTAAATTTTATTGTCGTTTATCAACGCGAACTGTTTTTGCGCCGCGCACCTTGTTTTTTGCGCAACGCGCGCCGAACGCCGCGAGCGCCTTGCACCGCGTGCCGTTTTTTTTTCTAATTTTTCTATTTTTTTGTTGTTGTTGATGCGCCGGCGCCGCGAGGGAAAAGCGTCTACTGCTACCTTAGACAAAGCGCCCGTGCTTCGCTAGAATGATGGTTGTCATTTCACAGTTCACGATGGTGAAAGTGAAGACGACCATTATAACCAGTTGTGCACAGAGCTTATTTCTTTTATTCAACCTCGAATTTCTGGTGCGCTAGAAGCAAACCGCTCGGCGTTCGGCGCGCACGGCGTTTCATTGCCTTTTTTGAGCCGGCGACGCATCCAGGGAGCTTCAACGGCGAACGGGTGCCGGCCTAAGGAGCTTCGCTCCTAACAAACCCTTGTGGTCATAGATGCTTGTGGTAGCTGTTCGGTGAGAGCGGAATCAGAGAAAGCGGAGTGACACCAGAAGAGCGTCATTGATTGGACGCCGAACTTGGGCTAAGGGTCTAAGGTCGCCTACTCGCGGCATAGAGTTATTGAGCACTACTGCCCGACCAGACGGAGACGCAACGCGCGTCGCGTCCTCCCCTTTGGCCAGCTGCGATTTTTCGAGGGGCGAGCGTAAGTTGGGAACGCGAAGAACTCGCGCGTCGGAGAGCTATTTTAGATGTGAAGCATCTAATGGCGAAGCTTAATCCGGTGGTGGTGTGCGGCGTGACCATCCTTACTGCGCATGCGCAAACCCTTTCAGAAAAAAAATAAAAGTAAAAAACCTCCTCTACCCCACTCTCTCCTCTAGGCATCCCTCCCCGCGGCAACCACACCCTCACTGCGCATGCGCCTCCCCTCCTCTCCCCCCTCCTACGCTCCCCACCTCTCTCTAGGCATGCCTGCCCGCGGCGTCCACACTCTCACTGCGCATACGCGTCCCCCCCTCTCTCTCCTCAGGCATCCCTGCCCGCGGCGTCCACACTCCCCGCTGCGCATGCGCGTCCCCCCCTCTCTCTCCTCTCCTACGCTCCCCCCTCTCTCCTCTAGGCATCCCTGCCCGCGGCGTCCACACTCCCACTGCGCATGCGCGTCCCCCCCCCCTCTCTCTCCTCTCCTACGCTCCCCCCCCTCTCTCGCCTCGCGACGCCGATGCAGGCAGCGTCTCCTAGCGAGTTTCTTGGTTGAAAAAACCGACTGCTCGCGCTGCACAACCGTTCAATGGTCACCCCGTATATATGGCACTGGATCTTCACCTGCAAGGTGGTGCCGGTGGGAGATTTTTCCTGTGCGTTGTTGAACAATAAAAATTCGCAGCGTGCGCGTTAACAAAAAGCGGACTGCGGGTCTCTGTGTCCAGTCGGAATCTTCTGTCTCTCATTGCCCATTAGCAGCGATTGGCATGTTCCAGTAGGAAACACCGCTCCATCACTGCCTGCTTTGCGCCTCCCCAGTTTTATCTCCTGCGCAACGCTGCGATGAGCGCCAGCGTCAACGCCGCCGCCAGTGTAAGCGTTAGCGCCCGCTGCTTCGCATCTACACGTGGTTCCCTTTAGCGGGAGATGGTGTAATTTTTTTGGTATGCTATGAGCGAGGCCGACGCTAGCGGTAAGGCCGCCACCTGGCAGTGTGTTAATGCGTGGACAAAATTGCACTTTTTCCTATTCGAGACGCACCGGATGTGACGCACACTTAGAAACGACGCTTTGAAGAAACAAATCGTGGATTTAACGGGCATAATGCTTTACTTCACTCTAGCAAGAGCACTGTACGAGGACAGTGGTAGATATAAAAGGCGCGTTTGTAAAGGCTGCAGAGTATGTGACCGTGGCGCAGTGGATAGCGTGCCCGGCATCTGTTGTTGCGGACCAAGAGGTCGCAGGTTCGACTCTCGTTGACGGAACTTTTTTCTTTGTCTTCTAATCATGTGTATTTTTTCGACGTCATTTTCATGACGGAAATACGTCACTGAAATCTTGGTGGACCCCGGCATAAAACACTGTCGTGTTAAAAAAATACGCGGCGAAGACAGTCATGTGCGTGCCGCATGCGGCCCGCGCGCCGCGTGTTTGAGACCCCTGATCTAGATAATCTTAGAAACTTCTGATGAGATTACGCACACAACGCGAGCATTAGAGTTTGCCGTAAAACTAACGCGGCGGCTCGAGAAAACGCTGGAAACTTCGACGGCACATGTATAAATGTCGACGCGCTGCACCGCTTGACAGATTATCGACGGCCGACACTCTGGTCGCTGCTATCAACCTACAGCATGTATTATTTGTAGAGTGACATTTAGTTTTCAGGGCTCAAGTTCGCCCAAATTAAATGTTTAGCCTTGAAAACACCAACTGCGGCTTTCGTCGAACGTCGCGACCACGTGACAATATTAATCAAACGTCACGTTTCTGTAATACTGCGAGCTTATTTATGTTTTCATTTGTGTTAGTAACGCAAAGTGGCAATCCATAATTAAGTATTGCTAAGAAACTAGCCTTGCAAAGGAGCATATTGATATTTGTAGGGCATTCAAAAGACAGACGGCGCATCACACCTACTGTTTTGGATAATTTGAGTAACGAATTGGATACGAAGGGCTGTGATACAGAGTACAAAATGGTAGCGTGTTACATGTAGCCACTAAATTGACAAGGTAGCGGGCATAAATTGAAATGAACCCTCAAAGAAAGGGTAGCTTGGAGACCGTTAGGAGGCGCCTTCGTGCTGCAGTAGACATGAAATAGCCCGATAATGATGGTGGTGGTGGTGGTGATGATGATGATGATGATGATGATAGCGATATTGTTTGTGGCGATCCCGAATACATCTGTTATGAATCTATTTCAGCAAGAGCACAGTATGCCTTTCTCGTGACGGTTTGGCTGTTGTTCCCCTATCATTTTCACACGTGTGTTTTACCGAGAAGGCAAGAAAACTCATTTTAATTTTAAAGTAAATAAAGGCCCCATTCAGCTTTGAGCTGAAGAATTGTTTCAAAAAATGAGTATAGCTAGCTTGCAAGGCCAACGATGTTTCGATACTTCATGATGATCACTGATGAGGCAGAAGGTAAAGTGCCAGCGTTTGTGAACTTTGAAGTTAGTCTGAAGTGAATGATAATGTGCATGCATGCATGATGGTGTGACTTACTAACAGCGCTGTTGACATCAGCGGACACAAAAACACTAGCTTCGCTTCTGTAGAATTCTCCTTCATTGGGGAAAAGGCAGTAACAACAGCGATTTCGTTTGATCCTGAACCATGTTTTATGCTGCCTCCGTTATCGGTGCTCCTTTGACCGAGCAACGATGTCATCATGTGACTTCACGTTATGAGGCTTCAGATTGATGTCGTGGCCACGTCATTTCGTCACGTCATCACGTGATTATTTTCTGCATAACTCGTCTTGATACCAACGCAGCGAAAAGCCGATGACGCCGACGCTTAATTTTCACGTTTGATGTAGTTTATAAGGATTTAAAGAAATGCTACGCATTCATCGAGAAGCCACTTTGCTTTCGAGTTTCATTTCTTCGTCGGTCATTCAGTAGAGCAGTCTATGTGTTTTGCCCGTACTACTTTGTGCTGCCCCACGTCTACACACACATACAGACATACATAAAAGGACTATTTTTCTCCGAACGTTCACCCCCGTGCCGCACTCCTAAAGAGTATTACGAAGAATCCCAAAGAGCCGGAAAATCATTAACTGCTGCCTAAGTTAGACAATAATGACTCATTAACGAAGGAGGTGCCACGATGGAAGACAACAGATCAGTACTGCGTGTCAAGGCCCCTTTAGTAAATCCCCAAATCACGAGCTACAAAAGGCAAATATATTATTCACTACAGAGGCCACAGACCACTTTTGCAACCGTGCCGACAGCGGATTGGGATTATGCGAGTGGCATAAACTGGAGAGTAAGGGGTTTCCCAGTCAACTTAGTATTTATTATTCATCACTCAACTCGCCTGGAGAAGGTTCAGCCGCTAATTAGCCTACATGGACATGTAGGCTGCCTGTTGAGAAAATACGGATATTGGTCCTTTCGACAATTACGGAGCTTCACGGCGGCACACTGGCTTAGTTGAATGGTTGCGAAAAAGCTATATCTCGGCCAAGTCAAGAGTCGGACTGAAACCCACCTAGTTGGAAAAAGACATGAGAATTAAAAACAGACCCCGACCACAAAAGTTCATATAATGAAAGACGTTCCTGCTTCCGCACGGAAGCCTTGTTCACACAGAAATGTCACTGATTTTATTAACTGCCGCGGTCGGTGTCCATTTTTTATTCTCTTCAAGCTATATCTCAACAGATCAGCCGAGTGTCTTGAAGTTTCAAGTAAAACGACGAGATCACACCGCCTTCGCAGACTATCTGCGATAACCGAACATTGTTCTATTTTCGCTATCGAGATAGAGCAATGGTTTGTCAGGAATGAGTGGTCAAGCCGCATTCCAGCAGTTCAAAATTCAACGTTCTTTCAGCAGAGGGCACATTGAATGAAATTGTGGGAACGTTCAACCGTGAAACTGATTGTAGAGTTCGCGTTGGGATAGTACTGTCAAAGCGTGCGTCGCTTTGGTTTTTTTACTTGCACGCAAATTGACAGGATGCGGGATGTAAGAAAAGAAAGTGATTTTGCAAGTTTTATGCGAACCTGCTCGTTGTTGTAGGTGCTTCCCCACGTGTGTAATTTTTTGATAGTATACAAGTTTTGTATGACTGTGAAGTTCAGTACAACGTACGTGGCGCCCATAACGACGATGCGTACGTAAGAACGCCGCGTTTCACATGGCGAGCACGAGAAGAATTTCCGCACACGTCAGTGCACTGCGGTGAAGTACGGCGCATTGGTGAAGGGACAACCTACCCAATTGTTCGGTCTGTTTCAGCACCGCAATTTGAAAAAACGTGCGCTATTGAAAGGTCGGAGCAATTACGCCCATGGAAAATTGATTTGTTGAGATGCGGCAACGGAAAGTCTAAAGCATAAATATGTAAAGCAAACACA